>JASDQU011176684.1:0-25501 GCA_032191745.1 Picea mariana
TCTATATTTCTCTCCGCCCCCACCCTCATATGGGGGTGGGGGGGATAAAGAATAAAACATATTATGAGGGTGTGTTTTACTCTATATTTATCCCCACCATCACCAGGATCTGTTGGCTCTTCTAGTTGAATTGTTGTGGTCACGAAAATAGCAGTGGAGTCTGCGTCAATGATTTTTCATGTACCAATATTTTGTGAATTAGATTCTGAATGTGGGTTCGCCTCTTTGTCTTTGATCTCGACCACAAATGATTTTTTTGAGAAGAATTCATCAGTTTTGTGCTAGGGGATTTTGTGGAAATCACACCATTTTCCAATTTCCTTCTTCATCTTTTCGTTACCCTCCTTTTTCTATGGTTTTGACTGGTTGTCAGAAGGTTGTTTTCTAGGGTCGTATTTATCATGCTTTGGTTGTTGTGTATTTGCAAACCCGAAATCCCTTTCTTTCTAGTGCTTAAATTTCTACTCAATTTTGGCATCATATCGATAAGAAACACCCAGTGATGCGATGTCTAGAAAATCCATTTCAGTTTGGATGTATCTGTGTACATCCCCAAGTTATTTCAAAGCCAAATGTCGCTCGAAGTCTTTGATACCTATGTTGGTGCGTAAGGTATGGAAGGTATTGGTGAACTCTGGCACTACTTGGACCCTCTCTTGCCACAATGTGGTCGATATCATGTATCTGTCGTCATAGTTGCCAACATGGTAATATTTTTCCTTGACCGCATCCACAAAAATATCCCAGGTGGGCTCAGCCACATAGATTCCAGAATCCTCTGTGGAAATTTTTTGACTAACATCTTATGTGGAAATATAATGTGGAATTTTTGTCATAACATAAAATAGAAAGAATTTGTATCGTAAAGGGGGTAAGTATATCGATTCATAAAATACAATTTGATCAATTGATTAATTTCATTGATTGTAACAAAACCCTTTAAATGTATTTATTTCCTTCAGATGAAGAATTACTATCAATATTGTCATTTGTTGCATAAAATGTTAAGCTAATAAGCCCTCCTTTTTTAAATATTATGTACATGAAGAAAAAAGAAATAAACCCTTTATTAGAGTGTGCATTCATGATTTGTCATTTTCAAAAAAAGTGAAGTCCATTCAAGAATTCAAAACTTAGATCGATTTCAATTCTTTATCGCTCATCTCCTTTTCAACATTTTGATTTTGAAATTATAGAGAAATGACCATAAAAACATTGAATAGTTAAGTGACAATTATTGATGAATTATTTTAGGATACAACCTTTTGAAGGTAATGTTAAATGTAATATAATCAAAAGTTGATATCATTTTCGTTAGTTCACTTAGATTATCCTTACTTGCTATTTTTTTTGAAAAATTGTTCGTATTAAAACATTCTGCAATAAAGATTAAAATAATAAGAGTTTAAAGACATGGCTTGAATGGAAAAACTTAAACATGATAAGAAAGGAAATAATTAATGAAAAAGAAAAGAAGAGAAGACTTCCTTGAATGACGATTTTGCTTCGAAAGTGATTCATTGCTACACTTATTCAAGTTAACAAAAGAAAATGAAAAGAAAAAACAAAATCTAATATATTCCTAAATACACTCTACACTAATATACATGAACTAAGTGAAATAGAATTTCCAGTGTAACCACTCCAACTGCTTAAGACCTGCATGAATATGTACATCAGAAATTAGAAACATAAGCACTTGCAATATCAAACAACATGAAAAACTAAAGATATGTGCATCTATATTAAGAACATACGAGAGAAGAGACTCTTATTTACATGAAACTTCCTACTAAATGAATTTTCTAACCAAAATTATATTCTATCATGATATGGACCATAAATAAAATTAGAAGAAAAGGATGGAAGAATGTAAATGCATTTATAGGATTTATCAAGATTATGGAGACCTAACATAACCATCGAACAAGAACAAAGTGCCCCATTCTCATGACAATTCTCCAATAGTTTATCAATTTATTTGCATGAAAAAACACTCGAAAGAGAAAAAGAAGTATTTACAAGAAGAGCATTATCAAGAAAAGAAAAGGAAGGATGAACAAAGATTTGATCACAACAAGTATCCAATGGAATATTGTAATGAACATCATTGAATACTTGAAATTAATTATGAGGTGCAATAAAATCATCAGAAGAACATAAAGTTGAAGTTTCAGACTTGTGCTTAGGGATTTATATGTAAGGTGTCTCATCCATATCATAATAATTATCACAGAGAAATTCCCTCTTTTGCAAATCAGGAAAAATATTAGATTCATTAACATCAACAAATGGATATGAAAGAGACTTGTAACTAATATTAACATGCAGACTAGTTTCCATTTCAACATCTTGAACTGAGTTAAAGGAAACCTTAAGAAACTTACTACATTGATTTACAAAAGTTTTCTTTTACTGAAATCTGAACAAGTTGAAACGAGAGTTTGAACATGAAGATCAAATGAATCATTATCATATGTATCTATACTAGTAAACAAATAAGCATATATCAAATAGTGATTACCGGAGTATATATTATTTTCATCATTATGAAATGAAACCAATTTCATGAGATTATTGGATAAGATCTGATTAAGGAGTAAATATTCCGCTAAAAAACTAGGAACTATTTCCATATTAGTCTCTAAAGAAGAATCATCATTGACATGTTCAATAGTTAAATCTTGTGTTTCTATGAAGTTTACTTCTAACGAATTTTTGTCTTCACAACCAACATCAAGAAGGATTTCAGTAATATTTTCAGATTGAACATTTAGATCTGAATTATTTTCAGATTGATGAAAATGTGAAATACAAATCTTAACCTGTGTGGTTGTGGATCAGTTTCAGGTTTAATGATTGGCTCAGAATAATTTAAAATAGGACCATGATTAACCATAGAATCAGTGTCTTTCACACCCTGAGAAATATCTATATTATTTTCATCATCTTTTGTTTCATTCTGCTTAAAATTTGAAATAATAAGGAAGGAAAACCATTCTAGCAGATATTTCTCAGAGGGTGAATCTTCAGGATGAAATCTACAACAAAGAAACATAAATCTAGAAGAAAAATCTTCAATGGTTTCATTTTCAAGCATTGAAAAATTATTGATTTCTAAGCACAATTTATCATAATCGTAATTATGATGAGCAATAAGAAATAATTCCATGAATTGGTTCCATGAGTGAATAAATTTCTCTTGTAACACTTTGAACCACCTTTCATTTCTTCCCCAGAGAGTAAGGGGAAATAACTTGCATAATTCATTGTCAGTAAATACTCCAAAACATTCACATTTTAATATAAACTCGAAAATATGTCCAAAATCAGAAATTGTACCCTTGCCATCAAATATTAGTTTTGACAAGGAGTTGACTATATCTTGGGGAATGCTTCAAGTAGGTCGGCATGAACTAAAAGCATGGTCTAAATTAGAAATTTGGAGAGGATCCATGAGTGATTAAATACATTTAAAAATAAAGACTCTGTGAGGCCATCTTGTCAATCTGTCCCTCCTTCTAGTGATTTGTTAACGGGAGAAAATGACCACTTGTCAACATAAGGGAATCAACCCAATACAAGGTTCTTGAGTTTAATAACAGTCGTTTGGTGTAGCTACGTCCAACGAGTTTAAGGGATCTGTTAGCCATGTAAATGTTTTTCTCCTCGAGAGGAGACCTCGTTTAAGCTCAACTAAGTTCCTAAAAGAAATTAAACTTAAACTTATAGAAAAGATAAAACTAAAACAAGCCTAAATTTGATACAGTAACCACAGACATACAACTACTGAGTCACAAGTAGAAAATTATTGAAACAAAATCCTATCCTGTAGGAGGAAAACAATATAAAAGTAGTCCAGTTTATGTCTGTAGATAAATGATAAAAAATGTTGAAGTAATTATTCATTAAGATCATTAAAGATATTGCGTATGGATCATATGAAAATCATGAAAAATGCAAGAGACTTTTAATAATGCATAAGCTGAATCAATTCACGGTTAAATAGATCAAAATAAATGAAAATAATAATCTTGAGAAAGAAATTTCAAAAGACTATAATTATAAAAGAATAAATGAAAGACTGGAAACAAAGTTCATATTTCATTCAAACTTACAGAAAACTGAGTATATATTTTATTACTCTGATAGAAGAAATTTGTACAAATATTTTGAGACCAATTCCCAAATTCATGCATCAATGCTTCATGAAAATATTGGTCTATCAATTTTTGGTGGAGCCTTCGTTCCTATTCATCTAAAAAAAAAATGTCTTCAAAGGAAAAAGAATGATAAAATATTATGATCGTTTTCTCTTCTCCAAGGACTCTCCCCCCTCCTTTACATATGAATTTTCCCATATAATTATAAAATGAAGCAACACGCTCGGCGTTGCCAATCAATTTYTGCCACCAGAAATCTTCCTTGGAAAGAACCCAYGATGTCTTTAAAATCGTGCATTTTTTTGGTAAAAATCACGCAAATAACCAAATTTGGTTTGTTCTGGAAATGGGTTTACAAACGTTTTGCGAAATTCTTCGTGGCTTGCTCAAAAAATAAATTTGCAGTGAGCCTCCTAGAGATTGATTTGAAATCYAGTATGATAAATTCCATGTTCATTATATAAGGATTTCTCCCCTTCTGAGAAAATAGCTAAATYGAGAGGTAAATTGGCATGTTTCGCAAGTGGGTTTTCAATCGTTTTGTGATATTATTCTCCTTTTGGTGAGAAATCACATTTAACATTTGTTGTTCAATTTTGATTTCACCCAAATTTGTCCTATATGTTGATAATGGTATGCACAAATTTATCCAGATGGATTTTGGTGGCCTCCCACCTATTCCAACTGGATCATTTTGATTTCTTCCATTTTGGCAATCAAAATTAAATTGATTGCCAAAACAATGTTTTTAGGACTCAACACAATTAAATTGTAAAAAAATTCAGAGTCTGACAACATCATGTGTGTTCCTCGGATAGACCTTTCCAACAAGCTACTGTGCACCTAAGACGAAGATCATATGCAAAATTTACGACCCCGAGAAGTTGATGTACTAACTTACCCAAACGGGGCCCACATGACTTTTGGCGCTTCATCTTCTAGGGTTAGGTTTTTGGATGTTTAGGTTTTTTAAATTTCTATTTATTGTAAAAATGCCTTTAGATCCTCATTGTAATCATATTTTTGCAAACAACCGTCACATCTCTTCTTAGAGATAATCTGCCACCATTCTAGAAATCTTGTTTTCCACTGCATTTGACAGTTTCAACTTATTTCCTTATTGAATAGAAACCAATTTTATTGTATATCTGTTATTTTGTGTTAATCATATTTTGATAATAATATGTATTCATTTCGTTATGGTCATAAAATCTGGATTAGTGGTATCAGAGTAGTTTTCTCCTTGTCATTCTTAATGCATGTCCCCAACGAGGTTAGGGTACAAAGAATTGGGTCTCAATCTTGTTTCTATTGAGGAAAAAATCTCTCGCATGCCCAAGAGACCTCTCATGGTGGGAGAAAATAAATACGATGGGATAGGAGATACCTTCAAAAAATTTCTCGAGGAATCACTCACGCAACAAAGGAATGAGATGATGGATATTTTTACGTAAATCCTTCAGTGGCTACCAACAGGAGATGCCTCCCCCTTCAAGGTAAAAATCAACTTCAATATTACTATATTTGAAGGTCATATAGACGCAGATGTTGTAGATAAATGGTTGAATCTACTAGAAGGGTATTTCTCTGTCCATAACTTCTTGAATAGAGAAAAGTTTACTTTTGCGCTCCTCAAAGTCGTTACCCATGTCAAATATTGGTGGGAAACTTTCTGTGAGCAGAAGGAAACAGAGGAACCCTCATTATTTATATTCGTTGTCACCTGGGAGTCCTTCATGGATGTTATTAAGGAACAATACTAGCCTGTTGGAAGTTATGATGGCCTGTACACAAAATGGACCACACTGCGGAAGGAAAGTGACCAAGCAATGCTTGAGTTCACAAATATCTTCCATACCTTGCACACCAAGATGGGTATCAAATATTCTGAGCGACATCTAGTGCTTAAGTATCATGGTGGTTTGCATAGATACATCTAGAACGAAATGAAGTTTCTTAACATCTCATCCTTGGGTGTGACCTACCGATATGCCATCAAAATCGATCAGAAGCTCAAACAAAAGGCACGGAAATTTGGGCCTGGGAAACCCTCACCGCTAAAGCTAGGAAAGGGCGGCCCCAACATGCAGAACAAAGGACATGGAAAATATGGACCACCTTAGGAAAACCAGTTTAGGTTGCAAGAAAATAAGGACACCGGAAAGACAAAGAAATATATCAGGAAGTGGTGCAACTTCCATAAGATCCCCTGGCATAACATTGTTGATTTCCACTCAAATAAGTCGCTGGTGGTTGAGGTGAAATCCTCTGAATCAGATGTGAGTTCTGACTCTGAGTTAGAACCATAAAGGGGGAGGCAGATCATTGATGTAGAACCTAGTTCTATCGTTTATACCACCAAGCTCCATCCCGTTGAACCAGATGAGCCAAAGGAAGGTGATCTCCTTTTTCATTCATAGGTGTGGGTGAAGGGTACCCCACTGCACTTCATCGTTGATAGTGGTAGCTAGAAGAACCTCATATCAATAGAGGTTTTCAAGTGACTCACCCTANCACTCAAATAAGTCGCTGGTGGTTGAGGTGAAATCCTCTGAATCAGATGTGAGTTCTGACTCTGAGTTAGAACCATAAAGGGGGAGGCAGATCATTGATGTAGAACCTAGTTCTATCGTTTATACCACCAAGCTCCATCCCGTTGAACCAGATGAGCCAAAGGAAGGCGATCTCCTTTTTCATTCATAGGTGTGGGTGAAGGGTACCCCACTGCACTTCATCGTTGATAGTGGTAGCTAGAAGAACCTCATATCAATAGAGGTTTTCAAGTGACTCACCCTACCAACAACGCCACACCCGAATCCCTACACCATCAGATGGCTCCTCCAAGGAAGCAATATTCACGTCAACCAACAATGCCACCTATCATATGACATCAAGCTCTTCAAAGATGAGGTATTGTGTGATGTTTCCCCTCTCAAAGTTTGTAAAGTTATTTTGGGCCAACTATATTTATGGAAACACCATGTTGTATATGAATCTAGTCCTCGTAGTGTTATTATTTCCTTGAACAAGAAATTGTACAGGATACCCAAGGAAGTCCCACCTAGTGTTATTTCCTTGATCTCTGCCAAGCAATGAAGGAAGTTCATATCTCAAATGGGGAAGTTTTTATTCTTTTTTATTCGATTCAGAATGAGAGAAAGATTGTATCCACATATAGGGTCTCTATGGTCGACCTATCCACACAACATAATAAAGTGGATAAGATCGTGGAAGAATACTTGGATATCTTATCCTCACCTACTAGGGTACCTCTTCACTATCAGGTCAAGCACTCGATCGATCTGACCCCCGACACACTGTTGCCTAATGGGATAGTCTACCACCACTCTCTGTTAGATAATGAGGTGATCAAGAGACAGAGCCAAGAACTGCTCCACAATGGGCACATTTGTCCCACCTCATCACCTTGCGGGAGCCCAATCGTGCTGGTACAGAAGAAAGATGGAACCTGGTGACTATGCATTGATTATCGGGCCCTGAATAAGATAATAGTTAGAAACTACTACCTGATTCCCTGAATCGACGACCTCCTTTATTAGCCCATGGGTCCAAATAATTTAGTAATATTGATCTGAAGTCTGGCTACCACCAGGTCCCAATAGAACAAACAGATGTATGGAAGACCACCTTCAAGTCCAAGGAAGGTCTTTTTGAATGGTTGGTCATGCCCTTTGGTTTGAAAATTTCTCCAGCCACTTTCATGAGGATTATGGATGATATCTTATGACCATTCACCAATACTTTTGTAGTGGTATATCTGGATGACATTTTCATTTACAACAAGACTTGGGAAGAACACTTATAGCATATTCAATAGGTTTTGCACACCTTATGGTAGCACAAGCTATACGCCAACTTGGAAAAATGATCCTTCAACATGGTTAGGTTCCATTACCTCGGATACATCATTGATCAGCATGGTGCACATGTGTATCCAACCAAGATCCAAGTCATCCATGACTGGTCAGCCTGAACCACACTCATTGAGCTTCAGAGCTTCTTGGGCCTTAACAATTTCTACCACAGGATTTTGTTGGGATTCTCCCATATTGCATGGGCTCTCAACCAAGTAACCAGGGGTGGTGGAAAGGACAAATTTTTGTGGAGCTGATCCCAACAACAAGCGTTTGATGATTTGAAGCAACGCTTATGCTCAACCCCAGTAATTTCACTATCGGACCTGCAATAGCCCTTTGAGATCGAGACATATGATTCAGACTATGTTGTGGGCGTCATTCTCACTCAGCATGACCACCCCGTGGCCTATCATAGTGAGACACTATTAGATTTTGTCCTTAATTACCCTACTTATGAAAAATAAGTGTACTCCATTGTGAAATCCTTCTTCCAGTGGAGACATTACAGTCTTGGGAAGGAGACAATCATCCACACTGATCATAAGAAACTGAAGTTCATGCAGACATAAGGAAAGTTACAAAATGGCTTCCATCAGAAGTGGTCCACATACTTGCAGCAGTTCCACCTCAAAATCAAGTATAAAACATGAAGCATCAATCACGTCGCTGATTTCCTTAGCTGACCACCAACCGCCGCACTCACCACTGTGCTAGATTCTTACTTCCATCAGACCTCTGGATGGGCACAAACATATTTGTTGCTAATTTCGATCTTCAGGATGGGTTGTTGTGTCATATGGGCCATTATGCATTCCAACAAGTGAGCGAGTGAAGCTGATCTGGGAAGCCCACTACAGTAGGGTGGAAGGACACTTCAGCGTCGAAAATATAGTGGCAATGTTGCAGAAACATTTATACTGGATGAAACTTCAACATGAGGTCAATAAGTATATCAGGTATTTCACTTCCTAAATTATTTCTAGACCGACCACTAAGAAACAGAGCATGTACACCCCTCTTCCTACTCCTGACAGGCCATGGGAATCCATCTTAATGGACCACATGTCGGGCCTCCCATTCACCAAGCAGGGAAATAACAGTGTTTTTTTGGTTGTTGATCGATTTTCTAATATGGAGATTATGGTCGCCTATAAGAAGAGAATCACAACAGAGACCACTGGCGAACTCTTCTTTGAACGAGTCTGGGTACATTTTGGAATCCCAAAAACCAGTATATCAGATCGAGACAAATGATTTCTCATCACAGTTTGGTCAAGCCTCTAGTCACTGATAGACACAAAGCTCGCCAAATCCACATCTTTCCACCCCCATACAGATGGCCAAACTGAGGTCATAAATTGAATGATCATTCATATCCTACGCATGTATAATTCCAAGAACCATTGCAAATGGGATAAGAGTGTTCCCTATGTCCAACATAACTACAACCAAGCCCTACATAGCTCAACCGGCCACAGCTCCTTGCAGGTGGGGATGGGATTCCAACCATTGATTTCCATAGATGTTGCACTACCCCTTGCGGTCACCTGGGTCAACTCATCTCCTGCTCCAACTAAACATGAAAAATCCACCCGGTTCATTGAGCGGATCCAACACATCCGCCAATAGGTTCAAGATATCCTACAAAAGTCCAATGACAAGTACAATAAGCTCCATGATCAACACCAGGTGCCACATAATTTTCAGGTGGGTGAAAAAGTTTGGTTTCACTTTCCAATGGGATATCATGTGCCTAAAACATAGACCGTATGCAAAATTTATGACCCCAGGAAGTTGATGTATTAACTTACCCAAACGAGGCCCACATGACTTTTGGCACTTCATCTCCTAGGGTTAGGTTTTTGGATGTCTAGGGTTTTTGAAATTCCTGTTTATTGTAAAAAGGACTTCAGAACCTCATTGTAATCATTTTATTGCGAATGAGCGCAACCGTCACATCTCTACTCAGAGATAAGACGCCACCATTCTAGCAAGCTTGTTTTCTGTTGTGTTTTACAGTTTTAGCTTATTTCCTTATTGAAAAGAAACTGGTTTTACTGTATATCTATTATTCTTTGTGAAGCATATTTTGATAATAATGTTTATTCATTTCTTCATGCTCATAAAATATGGATCATAAATATCAAACAATATGCATATATTTGGATGAGTGATTAATATTGCAATCCAAATCCAAATCTAAAAAAATAAATACTGAAACAAACAAATCACAATAGATCATTAATTAATATAATTTAAGGTTACGTAGCTAAATATCAAAAAAATAATAATAATAAAATAAATTTAATTTAAATAAAAGAATATCAAAATAATACAAAAAAAATTCACACCAATCATATATATATTAATATACAGATAGAAACTTAATTAATTACCAGATATCATAATTTAAAGCTTGTAATGTTGAGATAATGATAATATTCATTCCTTAAGAAATTTTTAATTTCTTGTTTGTCTTTGTTCATTAAAACTTTTTAAAATTAAACATTTTTCGAGAATGATTTAAAAACCTAAAAATGTTCAATTAACATATTAATGCATTGAATACAAAACTGACGAACATCATAATAATCCCTATTTCAAGCAACTCAAGCTATGGAATGAATTCAGAGAAGTTAATTTGAGTATGTGCACCACATTAAATATCTAGAAAACCGAAAGATTCAAATGAGGCAAATAATCCAAAGAATTGATAAAAGCACAACACACCAAATGTCACAGAAAGGAAATCAACAAGTCGTCTTCTTCAAACCAAGCAAGACCAAATACAATGAAAAATCCGATTTTTCCAAGATTTGAATGGGGACCAATAAAGTTTTACAAAATTTATGGGGAATTTTTGGGAGCCCAACAAATGGTGACATATTGGGACAAAGGAATTATCTCTTCCTAGATAATGGAATATATACATGTACAAGAAGAAAAAAGATAACACTTTTGACAAAAGAGAGTTTTCCCTCAACCTTTTAAAGATTTAATTAGCTGCAGTTGATTTTTAAACGATAACCTTCTAACTATTATTCAAAATTCAAAGACAAGTATTCATTCATTGAATTTCCTACAAAATATATTCTTCATTAGAGCACACCCTAAGGAACAATAAATGATGACCAAAATATTTTATCTTATAGTTTACTTCTAATACCTTGCAGGCATGGCCACTGCAGCCAACATGTGTCTATAGCCTCAACATGAATACCTTTTAACCCATTTAGTTTCTTTTATCCCATCCACTAGTTAAATATCCATAACTTATAAACCCTTTGTTAAAAATTTCTTTCTTTACTTTTTCTAAGGAATGATATGGAAGCCATTGTCCTCACTTTGTAATCAAATAGTGATAGTTTCATTCACAAATATCTACAGAAATGAAAAGGTCGGCTTGTGATGAGACCTCCTTTCCCTCAGTCTTACAGCTGAAAGCCATTAACATGGCTTGGTGACCATAATATGATAATTTCAAACCATAAATACCCATGATCATGATAGGTCATCTCACAATGAGACTTCCTATCTTCCAATTCTCCTTAAATGTCATTTATCATATGAAAAAGGGTTGCACTATTATTAATGTTAATCTCATTAGATATTGCTTAATGGATGGGGAAACAAACTTTAGTCCCTAAGAGTGTGGGATGGTTTTAGTAAGTTTTGAGATAATAACAATACAACTCTCACCCATTTTATCCTAACTAGGGAACTAATTAAAACACAATTTCATAAATTATATAAATGTAGCATTGTGTACTAATTTGTAACAGCTCATTTTTAATATAAAAGTAAAACTTGGGAAGTGTGATTCTCTTCTTGAAAATTACCTTGTAAAGGATTTCTTCAAGCACAAAACATCAGAATGATGAAGGCTCGGATGACTTACTTAAACCAGAGTACAATTTATCTTGGGATAAACAACTCCTTATCCATTAATCTAAATTGAGAAAATTTTAAAAGATAGAATGTGACTCAAAACTCAGAATTGTAAAATTATTAAAATTTGATGACCATAATGGAACCAACATTTCATCTTTTAAACCCCAAAGCAAATGATTGTCACACCACACATATTCAAAAATAAAAAGAATCTGAAATAAGCTTAGAAATCCAACTCTAATTAAACAAAATTTGGAAACAAAATGAAAAGAAAAGTGATATAATCTAAAAAAGATAATAAAATTAAACCAAAACATGCCTTATCAATATGACTAACATCTTATGTGGAAATATAATGTGAATTTTTTTTCCTAACATAAAATATCATGAATTTGTATCGTAAAGGGGGTAAGTATATCGATTCATAAAATACAACTTGATAAATTTATTAATTGAATTGATTGTAGAAAAATCCTTTAAATGTATTTATTTCCTTCAGATGAAGAATTACTATCAATATTGCCATTTGTTGAATAAAATGTTAARGTAATAAGGCCTCCTTTATTAAACATTATGTACATGAATAAAAATAAATAAACACTTTATTAGAGTGTTCATTCATGATTCGTCATTTTCAAAACAAGTGAAGTCCATTCAAGAAGTCAAATTTAAATCAATTTCAATTGTTTATCACTCATCTGCTTTACAACATTTTGATTTTAAAATTATAGAGAAATGACCATATAAACATTACATAGTTAAGTCACAATTATTGATGAATTATTTTAGGATATGACCTTTTGAAGGTAATTTTAAATGGAATATAATAAAAAGTTGAGATCATTTTCATTAGTTCACTTAGATTATCCTTACTTGATAGTTGTTTTGAAAAAATGATCGTATTAAAATGTTCTGCAATAAAGCTAAAAATAATAAGAATTTAAAGATGTGACTTGAAGGGAAATGTTTAAACATGATAAGCAAGGAAATAAGTAATGAAAACTAAAAGAATATAAGACTTCCCTGAATGATGATTTTCCTTTGAAAGGAACACCTTGCTTCACTTATTCAAGTTGACAAAAGAAAATGAAAAGAACAAACAAAATCTAATATATTCCTAAATCTACTATATGCTATTCTACAGGAACTAGGTGAAATGGAATTTCCAATGTAACCACTCCAATTTCTTAAGATGTGCATGAATAAGTACATAAAAAATTAGAAACATAAGAAATCGCAATATCAAGCAACATGAAAAAATAAAGATGTGTACATCTATATTAAGAATATACAAGAGAAGAAGACTCTTACTTACAGGAAACTTCCTACTAAAGGAATCTTCTGACCAAAATTCTATTCTATCATGATATGGACCATAAAGGAAATCAACAGAAAAGTATGGAACAATGTAAATTAGTTTAAAATATTTATCAAGATTATGGAGACCTGACATAACCATCGACCAAGACCTAAGTTCCCTATTCTTGTAACAATTCTCCAAGTGTTTATCAATTTCTTCGCATGAAAAAACACTCGAAAGAGAAAAATAAGTATTTACAAGAAGAGCATTATCAATAAAAGAAAAGGAAGGATCAACAAAGATTTGATCATAACAAGTATCCAATGGAATATTGGAATGAACATCGTTGAATACTTGAAATGAATTCCGAGGTGCAATAAAATCATCAAAAGAACTTAAAGTTGAAATTTCAGAATTGTGCTTAGGGAGTCTATGTAAGGTGTCTCATCCATATCAGAATAAGGGTGGGAGGGGGGGGCTTATTAAATAAAAAGTATATATTATATATACTTTTTCTCTAATAAGCCCCCCCCATCCATATCAGAATAATTATCATAGATAACTTCCCTCTCTTGAAAATAATGAAAAATATTAGATTCATTAACAATGACAAATGGATATGTAATAGATTTATAACTAATATTAACATGCAAACTATTTTTCATTTCAACATCTTGAACTAAGTTAAAGGAAACCTCAAGAAGCTTACTACATTAATTTACAAAAATCTCATATTTACTGAAATGTAAACCATTTGAAATGGGAGTTTGAACATGAAGATCAAATGAATCATTATTGTATGTATCAAGATTAGTAAAAAAATGAGGATACATGAAATAGTGGTTACCATAGTATATATGATTTTCATCATCATGAAATGAAACATCTTTCATGAGATTATTAGATAAGTTCTTATTAAGGAGTAATTCTTCCGCTAAAAAAAAGGCACTAGTTCTAGCTTAGTATATGAAGAATAAATATCATTGACATGTTCAGTAGTTAAATGTTGTGTTTCTAAGAGGTTTAATTCTAACGAATTTTCCTCTTCACAACCAACATCAAGAGGGATTTCAGGAATATTTTCAGATTGAATATTTATATAGGAATTATTTTTTGATTGATGAAAATGTGAAATAAAAAATCATAATGTGTGTGGTTGTGGATCAATTTTAGGTTCAGTGATTGGCTCAGAAGAATTTAAAATCAGACCAATATTAACCATAGAATTAGTGTCTTGTGCACCCTGAAAACTATCTATATTATGTTCATCATCTTTTGTTTCATTATGTTTATGATTTTAAATAACAAAGAAGGAGAACCATTCTAGCAGATATTTCTAAGAGGGTAAATGTTCATGATGAAATCTACAACAAAGCAACATAAATCTAGAAGAAAATTCTTCAACGGACTCATTTTAAAGCATTGAAAAATTATTCATTTCTAAGAACAATTTATCATAATCGCATGAGCAATAAGAAATATTTCCATGAATTGGTTCCATGAGTGAATATATTTTGTTGGTAACTCTTTGAACCACCTTTCAATTATTTCCAAGAGAGTAAGGGGGAATAACCTGCATAATTCATTGTGAGTAAATACTCCAAAATATTCACATTTTAAAATAAACTAACAAAGATGTCCAAAAGCAGAAGTTGTACCCTCACCATCAAATACTAGTTTTTACAAGGAGTTGACTGTCTCTTGGGGAATGCTTCGAGTAGGCCAGTACGAATTAAAAGCATGCTCCAAAACAAAAATTTGGAGAGGACCCAGGAGTAATTAAATAAATTTAAAAATAAATACTCTGTGAAGCCATCTTGTCAGTTTGGCCCTCCGTATAACACCATTTGTTGACAAGAAAAAATGACCACTCATCAACGTAATGTAAGAAACCCGGTCCAAGGTTATTGAGTTTAACCCCAATCATTTGTTGTATCTACTTCCGACAGGTTTAAGGGCTCTGTTAGCCACGAAAATGTTTTTCTCCCCGAGAGGAGACTTCATTTAATCTCAACTAAGTTCCTAAAAGAAGTTAATCTAAAACTTAAATAAAAGCTAAAAATAAGATAAATGTGATCCAATAAACATAGACATACAACTACTCTGTCACAAGTAGAAAGTAATTAAAATAAAATTATATCCTATAGGATCAAAACAATCTAAAATGAATTCAATTTATGAGTGTAGATAAATGATAAAAAACGTTGAAGTAACTCTTCATTAAGATCGTTAAATATTTTGCATATGGATCAAATAAAAGTCATGACAAATGCAAGAGAAGTTTAATAATGCATAAGATGAATCAATTTATAGTTAAATAGATCAAAATAAATGAAAATAATAATATTGAGAAAGAAATTTCAAAAGATTATAATTATAAAAGATTAAATGAAAGACTGAAAACAAAGTTCAGATTTCATCCAAACTTACAGAAAACAATGATAAATAAAAGTGAGTATAGCTTTTATTACTATGATAGAAGAAATTTGTACAAATATTTTGAAACCAATTCCCAAATTCATGCATCACTGCTTCATGAAAATATTGATATATCCATTGTTGGCGGAGCCTTCATTCCTATTCCTCTAAAAAAACCAATGTCTTCAAAGGAAAATTAATGTTAAAAGATTATGATCATTTTTTCTTCTCCGGAGACTCTCCTCCCTCCTTTTTTCTATGATCATGTTAAAAGAATTGATAAAATCATAACACACCAAATGTCACCAAAAGGAAATCAACAAGTCATCTTCTTCAAACCAAGCAATACCAAATACAATGAAAAAGATGATTTTTCCAAGATTTGAATGGGGACCAATAATTTTTTCCAAATTTATGGGGAATTGTTGGGAGCCCAACAAGTATAGAGGCCAATGAGGTTTACCTAGAGTATGCCTTGGTGTCTTGTGCATGGGATCCTTCTTTTTATATTTTTCCACATGATTTTCTCCCTCATGTTCTATTACAACAATGTCCATTTCTCGACCCGGAATTGAAAAGAATTTGATTCCTTCTTTCCTGCTTTAGGGAATTCTTCCTCGCCCACTCGTTCTTTAGGTAAATCCCTTCTCTTAATTGACTCTTCCTACCCTGTTAGTTATTTTTTTGTAGCGAGGGATTATGTCTTCATTTTACCTAATTCCTTCATTATTCCAAATTCCCTTTCTAGTTCTTGTGTGACAGCAGGGGTCTCTTCTTGTTGTTCTTTTGACTCATCCCTTTTCGTTGGTTCTTTTTTTTCAGCAGGATTGGCCAGTCCCAATGAGGATCGTGTCATGTTTTTCTTAGGAATAATTACTTCTATTATCATCTTCGTCTTCTTTGAGGGTAAATCTTTTCCTTTTTGGGGTGTCCTACTTTCCTTCTATTCGCATGAGGTTCCTCAACATCCTTCCTCTTAAGTATATGTGGAACATGTTTCCCCCAAGTCATGTGTGTATGTCGTTGTTTCCAAAGCGATCAATCCTTCTAAAATTTGTGAAGGAAATTTCTTTGGTATTTCCCATGCACGACCGACCTAGTGGAATGCATGCATCACCACAAGCTTGATAAGCCAATGGTGGGTGAGGCCCTCTTGTTGTCATTGGTATTTTTGGACACTTTGGTCCATGTTTTGTAGGGCTCTTCCATACAAAGAAAGGGATATTTATCAACCTCTGATGTCTAATCTCATGTAGTAGCTTCAGGAGATACTTGAAGATGATTCCATGGAATCCCTCACAGGTCAAGTACATATGCACGTGATAGGACAAACTTGACCATAGAGGACTCAAGGAATTCCTATCGAACCCACTGCCTTTCTTCCTTATCTCCTCTCCTTCTTGCAAGAACTAGTCTTTTATACCATGTAATTTTTTCTTCTGGGAGAACCATCATTTTGCTTCCTGTGGAATCCATGCCACAACAATAAATACTTCTTCATTCACTACAATTAGAACTCCAAGGGCCTGCGCCTTCTCCTCTTTCAAGCTTACAACAAATTCCAGGGTGATTTCTTCAATGTATTGACCTTGGATTCTATCGATATATATTTCCCACCCTACCTCCTAGAATACCCTCTATACCTATTCATATTCTTTAACTAAACCTCCATATGGTTCATGGTGAATGAGAGAGTCACCCATATTTGTTATTTGGTAGAATTTGGCTACCCCCGTTCATCGATCTTACTGAATTGGTTGCAGAGTTCTTGCAGCACTTGGTGAAGGAAAATGGTAAGTAATTTGATTCCACCACCTTTTCAAAAATAGTAAGTCGGAGAGGTTGATGTTCGTTGAGGTGGAATCAATGAATTATGGTTGTGGAGGTGGTGTGATGGAATAAATGTGTGGTGATTAATGGAATTAGTGGTCGGACAGGTAAAATATTTACTGCCACTTGTTGTTTAATTATTATTCAGCCATATAATGGTAAGTAATATGATTCCACTAGCTTTTCAAAAATAGTAATTCAGAGAGGGTGACAATCGTTGAGGTGGAACCAATGTGAACTATAATCGTGGTTACGGTGAGATGGAAAAAACATGTGGTGTTTAATGGAATTAGTGGTCATATAGGTCAGATGTTTACTGCCACTTGTCGTGTAATAATTCTAAGTTATGGGGTAATCATGATCACACATGGGTAAAATGTCCATGTCTATCATCTCGATTAATGTCATTTATATGATATGTGAAGTACAAGGAGGAGTACATATATTTTCATCGTTTACCTCATGTGTCGTATGTCCTATGGATGTGTCTCAGGCTTGATGTTATGATATGATTCATTGTATCGATGGTTGATGTCACGTTCTCAATATCTAGATTGGTGACCTTTTGCTCCCATACCATGATCTCTTTTTTTATGGTGAAATCATGTTGTTAAGTGTCTCCACATGGAAAGAGATTTCCATAGCACTCAGATTTTCAACATTTGGAGTTGCATTAACATGAGCTTTTGCATCCAATACACAATGTTATAACTGTCTTTAATATGCTGAAGCATTATTATAATGGAATCTAGAAGAGGAACGTACATTCACAACAAAGGTTATATATATATATATATGTATGTATGTTATTTTTATTTATTTATTTATTATTATTAACATCATTTAAATTATATGTGAAGTGTAAGGAGGAGTGTGTACCTTTTCACCACTTACCTCATGTGCTTCATGTTCTATGCACATGGCTCGGGCTTGTTGTCATGAGTTGATTCATTATATCGGTGGATGACATCACGTTCTCAATAGTTGGATTGGTGACCTATTTCTCCCATACGATGATATATTTTTTGATGGTCATGTCATGTTGTTAAGTGTTTCCACGTGGAAAGAGATTGTCGTAGCACTTGAAATTGCAGCATCTAGAGTTGCAGCGTCTAGAGTTACAACATATGGAGTTGTAGTTTATGGAGTTGCAAAATTTGGAGTTGCATCATCTGGAGTTGCAACAACATGAGGTGTTTCATCCAATAGGATATGTTGAGGCCATATTTATTGTGTTGAAGAATTATTCTATTGGAATATTGTAGAGGAACCTGCATCCACAACAAAGGTTTATTTTTTTTAATATATATGTGTGTGTGTGTGTGTGTGCTATTTTATTTATTTATTTATTATTATTAATGTCATTTAAATTATATGCAAAGTGTAAGGAGGAGAAACTACATTTTCATCACTTACCTCATGTGTCATATGTCCTATGCACTTGGTCTAGGCTTGTTGTCGTTAGTCGATTCATTGTATTGCTGGCTAATTTCATGTTCTCAATAACTGGATTGGTGACATGTTTCTCCCATACCACGATCTCTTTTTCAATGGTTACGTCATGTTGTTAAGTGCTACCATGTGAAAAGTGATTTTCATAGTGCTCAAAGTTGTAGAATCTAGAGTTGCAACATTTGGAGTTCCAACATATGGAGTTGCAACATCTAGACTTGCAACAACTTGAGGTGTTGCATCCAATATGAGAATTTGCGTCCAATTTTATTGTGTTGAAGCATTATTCTAATGGAATATGGAAGAGAAACATGCATCCACAACAAAGGTTAAAATGTTTATTATTATTATTATTATTATTATTTGGTTTTTTAGGGCGTAGATTATTTTGGCTGAAACTCCTGGATCAACATGGCATGATACAAAATTATTATTTTTTAATTCATAAACCATTCATTGGGCCATCAACGATGGTTTTCGTCAATTTTTTGACTAACAAAATGTTAGTTTTCCGACCAACCACCATTAGAAACATAGTAAGTTTGTTAGTCTATTATCGATGGTTCATCGAACTGTATATGATATTAACATGACCATTGGTCGATCGTACGACACAATCTTGTCACTCTTATGATGTATGTACGATGACAATGACTGTGAAAATTGGTCGATTGTGATCCACATTCGTGGTAGGTTATTCGCTCTTACTATGAATTGGTGACATAAATGTGTCAGATTGGGGATGAACTATGGTTGATGGTATGACATACTGCCAATGAAAATTGTTCGATTGTACGATGAAAATGGATATGGAAATTGATCGACTATGATGTACATTCATCATAGGTTAGTCATTCTTACAACACACCAACAACGATAATAAACTAGTTTTCATACGCACAATGGCCAATGGTATGAAGGAAATTTGTGTCTGTCTTGCAACGAAAATGGGATTATCATACTTGCGAAGAAAATGACGTGAATAAAAATGGGTTGTAGACTCTGTCTTACTTGAGATGTTGTGGTGATGAAAATGCATCAGTGAATTGTTGGAAAATGGGCCCAATTTTGTAGTGTGTATAGTGTTGCTCATGTTGTTCTATTTTAATTGATTGGATTTATGGTACCAATGGAACAAAAACAATCTTACAAAATATATTACACAATGGAGTGTTATCGTATGTTGTTTAACACATGAAATGAAACAAATCAACGAAGAAACAATGAGATAAAATTACCATCCCATGTCAACATATCAATCACTAAATGATACAGTTGGAGGTATTGAGAATTTTTTTTCCCCGATTCTAACATATTTTGATACTAGGACATCAAATACATTTATATCTATATCTTGTTTGTAGGGGACATGCAAAATATCAGGCATAGGGGAGATTTCATGCCTCTAATTTGATGTTATTTTCATTGCCATTGAACCCCTTTTGACTTAATAAAACTATCCCTTTCACCACAATTATCACTCTTTTCATTACATTTTCCATATAAAGGACATTAGAGGGATCATAAGGTAATTTCATTGGTTTATTATAATTTTCCATTTTTTTAATGAATTAGGAAGGTTGAAGGTGTAACGAACCTCCTTGTTACGACGACAACCTCTAACAAGTGCAATTTTTTTTTTTTTAAGGTGTGTGCACGCGTGTACAAGGGAAATAAATACATTCGACTCTTCGTCACCACCCGATGACGATCAAGACACATACAATGAAAACACAACATGACGACCTAAGATGCACATCAATTACCTGCAAGTAAATAACATCAACCATCTGAAGAAGAAAAGAAAAAGGGACTGACTACCTGCCCGTCCTACCCTGCAATGGTTAGGACCTCCAAGACACATAAGCAACGCTCAAGTCCAGGTTCCCATTGATTTTAACCATTTAAGGTCTCAAGGATGGCGATTGTTCTGGGGAACATGGAGGTGTCTACATCCCGCCCAACATAAGCGAACCAAGCACATAAAAATTTACGGCCCAGTACACAGTAATTAACAAAGGAATACAATCCACATTTGTCTTAAGGCCATTCCAGCGCGCAAATTCAGATCAAAATTTGTCATCAAGGTACCCACTAAATAACTTTCAAGGACCTTATTATACAAGTCGGATCTCGACTGGTTAGGCATTTAACCCAATAATTAAACCAATTTTTAATAAAATAATGAAGGTTAAAACTTATCATTTACAACGAAATTTAACATATAGTTTATAGCTATAATCCAATAAATGACGCAACATTCTAAAAATCATTAAACTCATTCAATGTAAAAATCACCTTAACCTTCACGCAAGGTCTAAGTTATAATTCGATATACATTAATCATGAACCAATAATTGACCCAACAATGCATTGATCCTAATCCATAATGGACGCAATATTCAAATCCTTTAAACGCAATCGTATAATTTGACATAAACATTAACTCAAGAACTAGATTATAATTCAATACCCAGTAATTAATTAGTGCAACGACCCAATGATTATAAATCCATAATAGAAGCAATATTCTAAAATCTTGTTAAGCAAGCATTTAAAAGTTACATTAATAATTCACCATAAATGGAGTAAGCCTGGATATCTTAAGGGAAATGAATAAATTAAAGGGAACAGTGCGGCATAAAAAACCTGCCCTGACTTGGAGAAATTGACAATATGGTTAATAATAAATAAATAAAAACGATGCTAAGCATTTAAGGACAAGGCCCACGCATTTACAAAAGACAAGGATAAGCATTGAGACGAGTTGGCTCGCAAATCAACTCTGGTTGGCCATCCACATTCATATGCTAATTTAACCGAATACAACCGTCACTTGGATCTGACAGATTGCAGCAATTAGTAAGGTTCCTTAAATTTAAAAACCAACTACCGGAAAAACTTTAAAAATAAAATCCATCTATCCTGAGACTCATAATTTCTTATTAGCAGAAATATTGTAAAACCCAGAAGGTGATCTATTCATCTTAGAGCAATCCTCTCGGCATTGGGTCATCAGTGGTCCTACCACAGTAAACTGTAATCCAGGTTGGGTGTAATAAGTTCCTTATACGTATCAGATGAAAAACTATAACAGAAACCACCCTTATCGCTGTAATTAAAAGAGAACATTAACGCTTTATGTCGACAACCACACAATACAATACATGATGTGATGACCGGAAAACAAAAATATAAAAAGAAGGAATCGGCGCTGTCTGTTATTGTTGGCCACCAAAATCTAATCAATTTAATCAAGAGTTCTCGCTGACATCCAAGGTAAGGCGATACAGCATTGAATGGGCAGTCTGAACCCAGCATGCTGCCGAAAGGGAAAATTTCTGGAATCACACTCAACTCGGCAAAGAAAAAAAAAATTATATTAGTCAACCTGGATACCCAAACGTAGATTAGACATTGCCAGGAATTTGTGGGCACTGTAGTGATTGTAACCCAAACTCAGGGATTTAGGTGGTTGAAACCGGGTGGTTATCCTCCTCCAATTTGTCAAGAGACAAACAACCCAAAAAAAAAGAGGAAATGGTGTCTAACTCATGTGGGTAACCTTCATGGTCACAGAGAAGCACCAACCCCCAAAATGAAGAGGTTCAGGGGTCGAATTCACGTGAGTATCCCCCATGAATCGCACCAGAAATGAAACAAAAAAAAAATGCACAGAGCAGAGATATGTGGGCAATTTTGTGAGGGTATCAACCTCCCCCAAATCTCCCAGGAAATCCAACCCCAATGCAGAAAATAAAAACAAAAAAAACGCAGGGATAAAAACGAAAACGCAGAGATAAAAACATCAGCTCATTGCAGAGTTTAAGAGCACGAATCAGCATGGGTATTCTCCCCATCGCCGAGAAAACAAACTACAAAATATTGCAGAGAATATTTTGAATGTCGTGGGTAACCTAAAATGATTTACCACACAAAATTTTGGAGAGAAATGAAACATAAAGGAATTGATGTCCTCTAATCACAATAAAGAAAAAAACACGAAGTGAAAGATTAATAGTTCACAAGAAAATCACGGGAATATGAAATTGCTTTCAGAAAAAGGAGAATACATAGTCTCTAACAGTCAATCAAGCTGCCATGCAACAGGTAATGGTCAACGCAAGAACAATACCAATAAAGATTCATTATCGTTTAATTGCAAAAAGGGAAAAACGATTAGCGCAGAAAACATTCAACTCAGGTTTGCAAGGATTTAAATGCTAAAGGATAAATCGACTATTGTTGAAACCTTTCCCTCCATGATTTGCTAAATTTTAAATGCAGAAGGGAAAACTATTAGGCAGAGGACAATTAATCAGATGTAAACGTAATTACAAAAGCAAGCCAAAAATCCATCAACACAAGGTGCAGAGATAGATATCTCCGTCAAAGCTCAATAACGCAGAGTTGGGTTGTTCATATAAAATTAGACGCAGAGTCGATTTATCCATGCATGCATAAAACGCAGTCAACAATGGAAAAACACAGGATTGTCTAGTGAAATAAGAAGGCGATGTAAAACGAGATAAAATAATACATAAACATGCAAATTTCATTTACAATCCAGATTCAGATCCAAACGTATTATCTAATGCATTCTACTCTACAAAATAAAAGTGCATACTGTTGCCTTAACGCCCGCTTCGAATGACATCCAGCGCTCCGAGCTATCTCACTTGCCGACCGTTGATACCTCACCAGTACGTCCCAGCCAATCGCTAGGGGTACTCTTTTTCCCCCTTAGCCCCCCGAGCCTCAAAGGGGCCACACAAATCCAGATGGTAAGTCTAGCTCCCAACTCGCCTCACAAGGTTGAGCTACCACTCCTATCCGAGCTGGGATAACCCAACTCCTCACAAGTAATCAGTCAAGTCACAATTCTGGCAGCGTAACGTTATGCTTACATATGATCCCCTTCTTCCTTCTCTTCCCTTTCTTTTATAGAGTTTTAGACCTTCAAACTTTCCCTAAATCCCTTTTTAATTTAAGTTTTAATGAAATCATCTAAAATTTCTCCATTGTACAAGTGTCATTCATCCCCCACTTTCCTCCAAAATTTATTTTCTTTAATTTATTAAATGACTCATTTCCCTCACCCATCTAGAGTTACTCCTATTTTTACTCCTAGGTGTCCCTAGATTCCCTTACATGTTTTAAATACTTTCCCTTAAAAATGATGTTGCTAATTTAGCTCAAATTAGAAGGTTCTTTACTGCAGATTCCTTACTATGTTTACCTCGCCATTTTACCATAAGTTCCCTTCTTTCCTTTATTATGTTTCCTCCAATTCTTAGTTTCCTAATTTTTATTTTTCCCTTCTTTCCCCTTTTAATAAAGCCAAAATGGTAGTTGCACTATTTAATCTTTTCCTTTTATTATTAATTTAATAACTTTTGTACTTTCACAAGTTAAGAATTAATTTCTTCTTTGCAAATTTTTAAATCCACTAGTTTTAATTAAATTCTTACTCTCTTCATTTAACCCAAGAATTTTATGAAGACTAAACTATTACTTAAGTGGGTTTTAGTTTAAATTTTTTATTTTTATTTTTAGGGTCTTTTTTTTAAGGTTAGACTAAATTTTTACCCTAGAGAAGTTTTAGACTTAGGACTTAGATTCTGAACTGGGCGACATTTCGTTAGGGAAGTTGTTTAAGGATTTCTTAAGGTGTTAAATGTCTTAGGGCCATATAGGTTTGTTACTTCATCACCATCAATGCAGCGTTCTCTTCAAGACGCACCATGTGCTCCAAGGGTGCCACTCGCCTTGTTTATTTATTTTGCATGACGTGCCCTTCAGGATGCACCATGTGCTCCAAGGGTGCCACTCACCTCTTGTGTTTCTTTTGCACGACGTGCCCTTCAGGATGCACCACGTGATCCAAGGGTGCCACTCGCCAACTTGACTGATTGGTAGACATCAATAACCACTGGAGTCAACACTCCGCCAGGTGAACTTGTGGGAGACTAAGGGCTTCTAAGGAATAAGGCCCCCGACTTATTGCACGCCCCCTAGAGTCATCATGAGAGACTGTCGCATTCTTCCCTCATGACATCGTGGATCCTCTCAAACTAGGTAATCATTAACCTACAATTCGAGCCACGGCGGGAGTGCTAGTAGGCTGTGGCAGGGCTTCTGTCCACACCTCTCCCTCAACCTCTCTGGAAATCGTGTGTGACCCCTTTACTCCATATGTGAGTCTGGTTGGCAAGTTATCGTCATATTTCATCATCAAAAAATGTGTCAGAACATGTCCACATCATATCATCAAATCAATGAAATATCACATAAATAAATCAACCCAAATAGCACACTCCCTGACTCAATCCGGAGTCCAAGGGGTGTTGGAAATACTAAAACAACTGAGAGGGGGGGGGTGAATCAGTTGTATGTGAGATTAAACAATTTTATACCTTTTAAAATTTATTAATCTTTCTTCATGTGTCATCAACAATATACAGCATATGGACAGTAAAAGTAAAGATCATCAGTCACACATAAAATACACACAGAGACAGATTTTCATGAGAAAACCTCTTCTTCTTTGAAATGATAGGAAGTATTTT
>JASDQU011176685.1:0-20966 GCA_032191745.1 Picea mariana
GGGGGGGGGGTCCCGGAATGGAATCTTTCTCTGGCGGGCCCCTATCTCTACATGGCAGGAATCTATTGGTCCCGACTCCCATCACCTACCATTCATCATTTCCTGACATAACCCGTCACCTCATGACATCATCCTCCTTTTTTCCCACCACCCATTCACGAATAAATGAACTTAGGATAAAAGGAAAAATCAAATTAGTTAGATTACTTAGTAATGTTAGTATAATTAGTTAAATAACCTAGGTTAAATCTTGTTAAAAATTAATTAATTGATTAATAAATTAGGTTAATGTTTTATTAATTAATATTAAAAACAAAACAAAATAAAACATATAAAAATAAAACTAATAAAGAAAACAAATATTAATTAAACAAAACATATAAAAATCAAACATAAAACAATTAAAAAATAGAAACAATACTAAAAAATATAATATAACAAAACAAAACATAATAAAACAAACACGTAAACAAAAAAAAAAATTAAAAAACCAAAATTTCACCTATCCTAAGTTTTCCTACCCACCCCCAACTCTCGCATACATCAAATCACAAACAACAAAAAACAAATCAATGGTTATAAAAAATTTCGGACCCCCCCCTCACCATCCGATGTTTAACGCGAGGGGGGGGTCCGGAATGGTTGTTTTCCATTACCACCCCCCGGAAAGGTGTCTCCCTCACATGCCAGCAGACCCCCCCAAAAAAAAAACCTCTTACCACCTCGGGGGGGGGTCCAGAATACCGCCTTCCCGAAAATAAAATTGTTTTTCCCATTTTCACCCAGTTTTGCTTGTTCAACATGTCTTCTTCCGAGGCCGTTTCTTGGCAAATGAAAACGAATTTTTAAAAACTGAGATATTTTTTTCTCCGTAATGGTCTGAAGAACAAAAACCTCTCTCAGTTGTTTCACAAGTGCCATGAGCAGGGAGAATCAAAGCTGTCTTTCAACCTCTTTTTTCGGATTTTTGGTTTTTCTGTTATAGTCCTGATTTTGCGGGAGCTGTTACAGCCAGATGGAGGTAAAATTTGCAAAACAAAAAGAGGTTTTTGTCCAGAACATGCCCACCTACAATAACCTCCTTAATGTTTTTCCCAGGTGTCAACGTTGAAGAGAAACAAATGTCTGTTTGGACCCCTTTTTTGTAGAAATTAAGCTTGTCTTTCATGGCGGACAGTTCCAGATTTTGGGGGATTTGTGGCTATTTTTGGCCAAGGCGGTTAAATCCGACTCACACAACTTGTTGGGGGATCTCCACTATTTATTCAGAGGATTTTAAATGTAAAAGGTTGTTGATTCTTGCACCCAGAAGGCTATTCTCTGTAACATTTTTCTGATTCACCAGGAATACAAAGGTACAAAGGGACTTTTTCATAGGATTCCTGTATGTCGACGATTGGTGAAGTTTTTCTTGCTTCATTGAATGTGATTCTAATCAATATTCATTATGTTTCTCTCTTTCTAATTTTCAAAAGGAGATTTAACACAAAATTTATCCCTAATACTCTGTGCAGTGCTTTTGAGAATCTTAATGTTTTCCTCTAATACTACAATGAAGAAATTCTTTAATTTTTTTTTGTTGTAGTTGATTATCTCGTTTGTCCCTTCTCTACATAATTTTATTTCTAAAGGATCCAACACCTGCATTACCTTGCCCTGTGGAAATACCTTATAGACATGTGTTCAATTTCAAACTTGTCACAGACCCCATAGCCCAATGGTCTTCATTTGCTATCTCAACCAGAAAACCCCAAGAAACATATCATATTCTCCATAGCTAGCCTAAGATCGAATCTATAACAAAGATAAATTTGACAGAGAGATCCCTCTCTGAGTCTTGGAGGGCTAGATCCTTGACTCAAAGCAGTTTTGATGTTGCCTCTGTGACTGCCTCCACAACCTTGGGAAAATTACAGAGTGCTAACAAGACCCGGATTGATGATCTCTGGTGGTTCCATAAGTCGTTGTAAATAAGGAATTTAGTTATAAGTTGTATCACAATTCGGATCAATAAATTAAACAAGTTTTGAGCATAAGAAACTATAAATACAACCATGATTGGTTCACTTGAATATGTTCTTGTTTAAGATCAGACAGGCTTGTGAAGATAGGCTCGCTGAGAAAGAGTGTTCTGCAGGAAAAATGAATGGGATATAGACTGAGGTCTATGCGAATATTAGAGAGAAGAACAAGTGAAAGAAGGAGTGAATATCAGAAGGAATACGATGTGAAGAAGGCGTGAATTTCAAAAAGAAGATGAAGTGCAGTGATGAGTGTTGATTGTATACCTCTGATCATGAAACATAATTGATTCATTAATTAATCACTGCTACTAGAGTTGATTGAACTCTAGTTGGATAGACTGTGTTCTATCAGCAAGTTGGGTCTTACAACAAGTTGGGTCTTGCTTGAGAGTTGGTGCTCTCCGAGGAGTTGGTGCTCCTTACTTCAATTGGTGCTGGGGAAAATCATTATTATTATATTCACATATATTCATATAAATTATATACAAACATCTGGTATCTTTTGTGTCCATTGTGATTATGATTTGATTGTTCTCAATCTGTTCAAATATGTTTTAACTGCTAACTTATAAGATGAAGAAAAGTTAGAATAGCCCACACACTAATTCACCCTCCCCTCTTAGTGTGGGTGGCGTGTTCAACAATTGGTATCAGAGTGGGTTCCTTCAACATATTTTAACCACTGGAGGTAGATCTTGAATAAATGGGTGGACAGATGGCTCTCTCTGCAATTGAAGCTCCCTTATTTGATGGAACAAATTATTCCTCATGGAGAGAATATGAAACAATATTTGAAGTCAAAAGGATCTAAAGTTTGGAATTCAGTAGTAAGAAAGCCTTGGGATTTAACTACATCAAAGAATCTATCCAAGATTACAGTCCAAAGAAGAGCAAGGAAGAACAATGAAGTAGCATTGAATATTCTTCTCAATGGATTATCAGATACAGTCAAGGCAAGCATAGGACTATGCACATCTACCAAGGAATTATGGATGAAGTTAGAAAAGATGTATCAAATCAAAAGTGAAGACAGAGAAGACATTCCTATCGAGGATGAAGATGAATACTCAACCATCAATAAAGGTAAGGACTCTCCACAGTATTTCGATTGCAATAACATTGATATTGAATCCTCCCCTACAATTAAAGAAGAAGACTCAGAAACGATAACAAAATTCTCTGTTAGCATTTATCCCATGGAAGAAGTAGAAGAAAAACTATCAAAGGCCAAACAAAAGGTTGATTAGAGTCTCTGTGAATACCTCTATGACCATAATGAATCAGACTATAGCTATCTTCATGACTACACTAAATAATTTCTTGAAAAAGAGTCAAAGCATGTCTTGGAAATAAAGGAAATGCTCATGGATAATGAAAATATAATATATGAGCAAGATAATTAGTTAGAAGAAAAAGAAGAGGATATCCAGAAGCTGAAGAAAGAAATCATTCAAACAAAAGAAAAGAATAAGGAAGATGATGAACTTAGCAATCAAAGGCATATCCTAGAAATAAAACAAAATCTCAAAGACAATGAAGAACTCATATCTGAGAAAAAGATTTAGTTAGAAAACAAATAAGAAGAGATCAAAATATTGAAAACAAAATTTGTTGATCTAACAAAATAAAAGGAAGAGGAAATCAAGAGACTGAAAAATGAAATCATTCAAGCAAAGGAAGAGGAAATCAAAATACTGAAAAATGAACTCAATCAAGCAAAAGAAGAAAATAAGGAAGATGATGAACCAAGAAAAAACCTTGCAGATCTAAAAGAACTAAGGAAAAGCTATGCCAATCTTAAAATCCAACTTGAAGAATCCAAAAGGAGAGAGGAGGTAGTAAGGAACCAGCTGGACAAAAAGGAAGAATCCTGTCATGAGATGGAAGCAGAAGTTGTGAGTCTTAGAAAGAAAGTTGAGAAGTCAAACACCCAAATAAAGTTCTTGAACATCTCCATGACCCTGGATGAGATCTTGGATATCCAAAGATCACCAAATGACAAATTTGGTCTTGGATACAATAAGGAAGAGATTAGTACTCCTAAAAAACCTGATGTAGGTCCTTCATTTGTAAAAGGTGAAAATAGGTTCGACACAAGTCCTTCATCTGTAAAGGATGAAAAACATTCTGACACAGCTCCTTCATTTGCAAAGGATGAAGAAAGGTCTAACACGGCTCCTTCATTTGCAAAAAGTGAAAGCGGGTATGACTCAGGTTCTTCACGTTCAAGAAATAAAAGAAACACTACAAAATTTAGAAGATCAGATCAAGGAAGACATTTAGAAGATGCTTATACACCTCAAAGCAATTTTAGAAGAGATACACCTTCATGGATGAATCAAAGAAGGTATGAGAGTGTTTTTAACGTTTATTGTTTTTCTTGTAATGAATATGGTCATAAAGCCTTGGATTGTATGCATCATGGAAGAAAGCAAGTTGGTAGGTTCAACAACAGTATAAGATGTTGGAACTGCAATCATGTTGGACATATTGCTGCACATTGTTACACTATGAGATGCTATAGTTGTGGTGGATATGGCCACAAAGCCTATAACTGTTGGAACTCAAGAAAACAATCAATGAGAAATCCTTCATACAATATGACAAAAGGAGTAAATGGAACATGGAATAAAAATGAAGTTGCAGTAATAGAATATCAGAGAACAAAGTTCAAAAAACCAGGACACTCATAGATGTGGATAGCAAAGACTGAACAAGTGAACATGAGTGAAGTTGATTGTTGCAAAAAGAATGTTAGTCATGTGAAAAGTATAGTATAAACTTTCTCAGATAACCCTTAGAGCAATGTACAATAAATAAGCATCTTGGATAAAGACGAATACATCTGGTTAGAGATCGATGAGAATCAATGAGTAGATCCAAGAGTTGTTTGAATAAGATGAGCTACAATTGCGCAGTGTTCCAGTAGGACATCATCATCAGTAGAAACAACATTCTGATATACAAAATGAGGTACGTGACATCCTGTAGAGATAACAAGAGGAGAAACCCTGTCAGAAAAGGATACCCTTTTAGAAACAAAGGGGGAGAACAGTTGGTAAAAACTCAAGGGAAGTTTTGGTTAGTAAATAAGAAAGTAATTAGATTAAGTTTTGAAAAGACTCGATCACTACAAAAATTGGTATCAAGGAGACTACTCACTTGAAACATAAAAATCCCAATCAATTGAGATAAGAAGTTAGTAAATTAACAAGGGAAGAAACCTTGTCAGGAAGAGCTACCTTTTCAGAAACAAAGAGGGAGAGTAGTCAGAAGAAGAGAGAGAGCATATTGACAGGGGGAGTCATTTTGTTATGGAAGGAAAAACAAAATTGCAAGAAGTGTCACCCAAGTTCAGATTCTGGTTAGTAACATACAGAGATTTACCACTAGAGGAAAAACTCTTTTCCATTGATGTCAAAGGGGGAGAGAAACTTCATAAGAGGAAATCATCATCACAAGGGGAGTTTTGTATATGAATTTAATGGGTTTCCCTCAACGACAAAGGGGGAGATTGTTGGACATATTGTCATTGATGTCAACAGTCGATGTGATGATATGTTGTTAATGATGAACTACCATAGATATATTATGATTGATGTCAACATTATATCAGTTAGCATAATATTTCAAACAATATGCAGAGATCGAAAGCACAAGTTCAGGAGGAGGAGTGAATAGTATGAAGAACAAAGCTCAGAAGGAAAAGTACATTGCACAATATATTAGAAGATGCAAACAATATGAAGCAATTTGTGATTATTGTTGATCATGATTGGATCAACAATGTTCCTATGATAAAATCTCAAGAGGGTTAGCAAACGCATGAACATCAAATCTCAAAAGTGATGGTGCAATGAATTTAAGAAGAAACGTTGGACAACCAGCCAAACAGTATATAATGACTGATGTCAAATAGAGATTAAAGCTCAAGAGAGTTAATGAATGAATATCAAAAGATTAGAAGAGATGGCACAATAAAAATCAGATCAAATTAAGAGTGTCAGATCTGCAAGCCAGATCAAGGACAGTGATGAAGTGCGGGGAGCAAAAGAAGAATTAAACTACTCTCCAGTTACAATCTCACAATCTGTCTAGATTATCAGATCTCATAGCTTCAAAGATCTACGACTACGGTTGATCCAAAAAACAATGAGTTTAAGTCATATTAAGTCATGACCGTCAGATGTGAAATCACCAGATCAACGACATGGGTGAATTGTCGAGATCAAAAGGAGAATTAAATATCATGCTTGTAACAATCCTGACATTAGTCAGGACCATCCAATCTTATAACTTCGAAGATCAACGATTATGGTTGACTCACCAACAACGCACAACTTCCAATTGTGGAGTTTGGGTGACGAGTTAAATCACTCGCAAGTCGTGGTTCTGCAATCATCCTTGATCATGGTTATTCTTCAAGAATCTTCACAAACGTTGAATCACTTTTGTGTGGAAGGACAGGATGAGCGGGGGAAAATGATTGATAATTTGATTAACCGAATTCTCGTCAGCTGTCGAATCATTTTCGAGTGGAAGGACAGGATAAGCTAGCAAATTTTCATCGCAAAAATATTGAGTCTTCGATCTAAGACCCTAATCAATGAACAACATTTGATTCGGGTCTAAAGTTGCGAGGAGGTTACGCTCCAGAAAGTCTGATATTTGAAATTCCCGAAATGTGAATTTCTTTCAACCGTCAGATCATTTCAAAGTGGAAGGACAGGATAATCTAGAAGAGCCACATCACTAATAGATCGAGCCATCGATCTAGGTTCATAATAAACAAACAACATTTAGTTCAGATCTAAATTTTCGAGGAGGTTACGCTCCAGAAAGTTTGAGATGCAAAATCACCCGAAGGCCGAAGTTCTAAATCCATGAGGTTAAGACATGTAGCACTCTTATTGAGAGCCTACGTCATCGATAGTCAGCAGACCATGTCAGCAAGGAAATGTGGCACAATCAGATGATGACAAGTGTCAAGATGAAATTGGCATTTCAGGTATGTGTAAATTGTGAATCTATGTGACATGTCGCAACCACTCGACCAGTGCCAAGTCATAAGTGACGTAAGCAAGTTATGTTACTCCGAGAGTTTTTCTTCGGGAATTTTACCACCAGCACTTGCCCAAAGTCCCGAATTCCCGAATGTCGAAGACCCAAAGTGGCCAAGAGATGTTCGATTTGAAGATCACTTCGGGAGCATTCTCATCCATTTATCTACTATAGTGGAAGGATAGTGTAAGCAGAAGTGTTAACCAACAGAAAGAATTCTCCACCGTTTATGACTTACTCAGTAGGTGACCACTACAAAGGAAAGAAGGGGTTGATATTTGAAATCTTTGAAGTCTAGAGACCTAAAGGAGATCTCGACCATTAATCCAAGAGGGACATGCGTCAGTGGTTTTTCAGCTCCGGAAGATTGACGTACAGAGGAAAGAAGGGGTTGAGACTCGAAATCTCTGAAGTTAGGAGACCCGAAGGATATCTCGATTGTCGATCTGTTGTTCGGCTGCATACTTAACTGTTGATCAAAATAGAGTGGAAGGATAGCATAATCATAATAGATGAAGTTGCAAAGTAAAAGGTGGTCATCCATCTCATTTCTTGTGTTGGACACACCTACCACACTTAGAGGGGGGGTGAATGAGTGTGGGGCTCTTTTTCCCAAAACTTCCCTCTTTCAAAAACTCATTAGTTAGCATTCAACATTTTACTCATTACTCATTTCTTTCATTTCTAACCAGTTATATGTGAACACATATCAACAACATATATCAACAATATATCATCAACAAGTCATCACCATAAGGATCACAAGATGTATGTACAATTTTCTTTTTATTACGGACTACAATCCTTGGAGGTTTTCAGCAACAACTGAATAGAGTAAAACTCTACAAGAGCATCAGCTCTATCATGCAAGAATCAGCTTACACACTCAACACCAACTGAGATGAGGCAACAATCCTCAACAAATATCAATCTACAACAGTTACGCGAACTATCAGTAGTGTAGCTCGTGTGTGTACGTGCCCTGGCTCACTACAACCCGCGTATACAACAACCTACGTATCAATTCTGAGATCTTAGGGTTTTCTCTTCAAGATCAACTCAGATCCTCTGCAACCAATTTATCATTTTGTTATGTCTCTCACTGTCCAAACTGACCACCATCCAGTCACAACACATCCAAGCTCTCCAATAGCTTACTCATGCTCCACAACCAATCAATATGAATGATAACTTAATCATGCATAAGCAATCAACATACTATAGTCATCATATCAGTACTGAATCATAAGAGTGTTTCTCACTCCATCAATCAACATAAACCACATCATAGCATCCATACCAAGAATTCCCTAAGAATTCACAACACAACAAACAATAGTATCCATCAAGACAATAATGTAGCCATACTAGACTCTCACTGACAGATCTGAGCTCATAGAATGAAAATATGGAACCTTCTTCAGTATTCAACTGCCAATCATCAGCTCAAACACAAATCCCCATAATTTTATCCACTGTATGCACCCTATCCTTATACATCCCGTGTATGTACGTGCCCTGGCCCATTACAACCCATGTACACCTCAGAAATTAGGGTTTCTGAAGCTTCGAGACTTTTTTCGTCAAGATCTATGCTATTGACAAAACTTTGATGCATCCATGAGATCCTCATCATGCTCTCTTTATCAGAATAGATCTTCAATCATGCTCAAGAGATCCACACCAAAGATGCTCTCACAAGAAGCTCTCCCAAGAAGATCTCCATCAATACTCCAAAAGATAATCTCACAAGAAGCTCTCCATTGATCCACAAAAAGGATGATTTGCAAGAGTCCATAGCTATCTTATTTATACTTTCATCCTCTAGGTCACTTAACCCATTTCTAGGTCACTTAACCTAATTTCCTTATTTTAGGGTTAACAACTTTCCATAAATAGAAAGTTCTCCAATACTTTATCATTTAAATATTCCTTCTTGATTTTGTCACCTTACTTTATCATTTCTTGACTTTGTCACTTCTCTTTATTATTTAAATAATCCACCTTGAAATTGTCACTTTACTTTATCATTTAAATAATTATTTCTTCTTTTAAAGAACTTTGACTTCTATGACCGTGTGGGCTTCAAGCCAACATTTGAGCGTCCTCCAACTTCATAAGGCCATAACTCTCAAACCGTGAGGACTTATGTGACATTCCACATGTTATCACTCCAATAAATCACTCCCTGACTGTAGAAGGGTGTAAGCTTGGTAACTTAAAATATCAATAATATGGAAGGAAAAAGGATAAAATCATATGACATTATAAATCCACCTCCATTTAGAAATACATAATTCACTTGAAAGATCAAGACTTTCAACTAAGCTACTCAGAAGATTTAAATCAAATTGTGGAAGGATGGAGAAAACCCATTATACCAGTAGACATACTTATACAACATCACATGTGAATGGCTAGTAATAATATGTAAGATACTCTTCACACCAACAGAAACATATATAAGATTACATAAAGCATATGACCAGATATAACAAATAAATACTTGCAACTTTAAGTTTATGAATGCACTAATAGGATGACAACTATCTGGCATTGAGACAAACATCACAAGAAAAGTATGAAGTTAGATATACCAAAGAAGATATGGAATGACAACCTTCTATAATTGAGTATACATAGACTTGGAAAGAAAGGAAATGAAAGCTAAACATACAGAATGAAAGAAGCTTGATGTCAAAATATACTCATGATTATTTCCAAAGGATAAAAATACAAGTCTTCAAGGAAATGAACCACAGTCCTCAGACTGTTTCCCCCCCCCTTCTTGTGTCTTACATCTATGAGCTTAAATAATATTTACAAATTATTTTCAATATCCTTAAAAGATGGATCTGATAACCTCTTTTCTTATCTCAAATTCGAAATTGTGAGGTGGCTGGAAAAGATAGAAATTTATAGAAAAATGTTGCTCCAATATTCACTTATATCCTCCAAATCACAATATATCTTGGGAAACTAAGATAGTTTATTGAATATAAATCCATGCTTATGAAATACCTCCTTCAGTTTCTAAAAATAGTATTCCAACTCATCAGAATTTGTCCTTAAAGAAAGTGACTAAAACAGGAAAAACAGAGTATATAATTTATGGAAATATGGTGCTCAATGATTGACCTATATTTCACAAATCACAATAGATATTGGCAAACTAAGAGAGGTTATTAAATATCCATCCATTCTTATGAAACAAATCCTTTGGTTTTGAAAAATACTCTTCTAGATGATCAGAATCTGTCTCCCAAGAAGGTGACTAAAACAGGAAAATCCAGATTTCCAAATCTAGTCATATTCCTACATTTTAGGATTTGATCTCTAGAATATTTATATTGATCAAATGAAGTTCCACCTGCACTCATGGATGATATTTGATAATATATATGATTAGTCGTCATCATATTCTCTTTAATAAACTCAACCAAGTCGAATTTGACCTTTTGACCAAAATAATACATTTTGGAAAATTTTTGAAAATGATGCCTCATCTTGTGGGGAAGTTTTGACTACCTTCTGGAGCTCTAAATGAATATCTGAAAGTACCATTGGAAATATTATGATTTCTAGTTGTCAATCGACTATTTGAACCTGTAAAAAGGACTCTCCACAGCGAAGAAAATTGATTTTTCCCAAGGCATTTTATCAGCAGAAAAACCTGCACTTTCACCGGCTCACTACACTGTGAAAACAGTCATTTAGCTGGTGAAAAGGGAGACTTTCACTGGCTTACTACAATGTGAAAAATAAATTTAGCCGGTGAAAGCTAAATTTGGTATATTTTGAGATGCCACATCATTTTTTCATTGGAAAATAAGATTTAAAGCCAACCTTATATACTTTAAAACATAAATATTTATAAATAAATCTTTACCTTATTATCATCTTATGATATGATATTAAAATAAATTGCAAGGCATTTTTTATCGCTAACATCTAGCTCCAACTGGGATGGAGACGTTCCTGCAAGGTTTTCAAGAACCACAGATCTAATGCCTTTCCTGGAAAATAAAAATCTGAACAAAATGTGTAGTGTTGCATTGGGCATGGAATCAGCTATCTCACTTCTTTTTGAAATTTTCCCATAACCTATGTGGATGACCTCTACACATGCTTCAAACTACCTTTATTCATACAAAGTATCTTCTACTTTTGCTGCAAAATGAAAGAAAAGAAATACTCGGGAATCAAGCTTATTTCCTATTCTAATCTATCATAACCATCTCTGCAATTTGGTTAAGTAAAGGTTGATTTCCATAGCATCCATCCAAGCAATTTTAATACTAAAATGTCCTCATCATTCTTACTGATTAATAATTGATTTTTGAAATGCAACAACAATGAATAGAACTCTTTCACAAAACCAAATTCAACAGGAAATATGTGGAAGCTTACGAAATCTGAAACTTTCAAGTTTTCTGAAATGTAAGATTCTATGAAATCTGCTACTGGATCTTTAAAACTGATGTCAAGAACCTGTTGGTATTCAAGAAAAAAATTCTCCTCAATGACTTCTTCTGTGCCAGAAGGTTGATGACTTTCTTGTTCTTTTGTGATTACCTCATAATCATCAAACACTATAACATTTTCTTCAGAATAATGTTCAAAAGATGATGATAGAGTAATGTTTGATTGAAAGAGATCATGATCAGCTCTAAAAATGTAGTTGTCTATACCATCATAAGTTATTATAGATTCAACATGCTTTGTAAACAGATCATAAATTTTATATGAATACTTAGCCCAAGTTGAATAATTTGATTTGCAATCTGAAACAATTTCAACTGCTTGCTACTGTTTTGAAACTGCCTCATAGTTATAATCTCTTTGTTCATGTATATATTCTCCTCTGTCATGTTCTTGCTACAGTTCCAAAACTCTTTTACATCCATTATCTTCAAGTTTAAATTCTGAAACACACTGACCTTTTGCTGGTTCAAGTACATGTTGATTTTCAAAATCATACTGCTTTTGGATCCTCCTAGAAGCATAAATGTTTTCATCCACTTCTAGAGCATCTTCAAATAATCTGCTCAAAGATGAAGAATTTATTTCTAACAATAGAAGGGAAATTTGTGAATGAAGACGTTTAACATAGTATATCATGGTGGATTTCTCTGTCGGTCGGATCTCCAAAGGCATACCATAGTAGATGCTACAAAATCTTTGATTGAAGACAAGCAAAGTTTCATTTTGTTCTTTTTTCAAAGCATAGAAATTAGCAAGGTAAGAATCTATTGATTTATGTTCACCCCAATACTTCATAAAAACATCAGATAATTCTATCCAAGAGCCAATGGAATAATCTCTTAAACCCTTAAACCAAAGAGTAGCATCTCTGATCAAATATTTTGAAAAATATCTCATGATCACATCTTCATGAACAATCTGAAAATGATCAACAAAATCCAAAAAAAATTCCAAGTGTCTCTTAGTTGAAGCTTGATTCTCTCCAGAAAACCAAGGAATATATTCATAACAGTCAAGAGAATAAGGGTGAAGGTGAGAGGGTAGCTTTAATGGCTTAAACATCTTCATCCTGATTTTGATTTGAAAGGTCGTGGGATGATTATGAGGAATAGCAATTTGTTGAAAAGTTTCATAGCTTATGGTAACAAGTGTTGAGCTCTGTATAGGTTTTGAATCAATTTCAATTTCTTCAAGATCACATGGCTGATCAGAATGTAAAGGAATTGAAATACAGTGGTCGTTTATATGGAAAGGCTAAGGTAATAAGAGTGATTCAACATATACAATGTAATCAGGCTGCAAATCTCATTCTAAAGATGGATATATATAAGAGGAGTGATGATGTTCTGAATATACAAAACATAAAATAATTCTCTTGACATGCAAAGGAAAAAACATGAAGGAGTTAATAAGAAAAGTAACAATTCATGAAGAAGACTTATGAATTCATACCCCTATTTAGGATCCAACCTCTTCATCTTCTATCAACTGAATCCTCCCCAGTGAAGTCTTTAATGTCGAGTCGCTAGGAAAATGATTACAGTCAAATTTTATGTCTGTCTCTTGTCTTCCATCAAGAATCAGATCTATGTCGTTCCCCCAGGGAAACTCTGCTTTCACTTTCGTTCCCTGGCAACGACGCCATTTGTTATCACTCCAATAAATCACTCCCTGACTGTAGAAGGGTGTAAGCTTGGTAACTTAAAATATCTATAATATGGAAGGAAAAAGGATCAAATTGGATGACATTATAAATCCACCTCCATTTAGAAATATATAATTCACTCGAAAGACCAAGGCTTTCAACTAAGTTTCTCAAAAGATTTAAATCAAATTGTGGAAGGATGGAGAAAACCCATTATACCAGTAGACATAATTATACAACATCACATGTGAATGGCCAGTAATGATATGTAAGATACTCTTCACACCAGCAGAAACATATATAAGATTACATAAAGCATATGACCGGATATAACAAATAAATACTTGCAACTTTAAGTTTATGAATGCACCAATAGGATGACAACTATCTGGCATTGAGACAAACAACAGAAGCAAAGTATGAAGTCAGATATACCAACGAAGAGATGGAATGAAAACCTTCTGTCATTGAGTATGCACAGACATGGAAGGAAAGGAAATGAAAGTTGAACATACAAAGTGAAAGAAGTTTGATGTCAAGATATACTCATGATTATTTCCAAAGGATAAAAATACAAGTCTTCAAGGAAATGAACCACATTCCTTAGACTGTTTCCCCCTCTTCTTGCCTCTTACATCTATGAGCTTAAATAAGCTTTACAAATTATTTTCAATATCCTCAAAAGATGGATCTGATAACCTCTTTTCTTATCTCAAATTCGAAATTGTGAGGTGGTTGGAAAAGATAGAAATTTATGGAACAATGTTGCTCCAAGATTCACCTATATCCTCTAAATAACAATATATCTTGGGAAAATGAGAGAGGTTATTGAATAGAAATCTGTTCTTATGAAATACCTCCTTCTGTTTCTAAAAATAGCATTCCAACTCATCATAATCTGTCCTTAAAGAAAGTGACTAAAATAAGAAAAACAAAGTATTTAATTTATAGAAATATGGTGCTCAAAGATTGACCTATATTTCACAAATCACAATAGATCTTGGAAAACTAAGAGAGGTTATTGAATATCCATCCGTTCTTATGAAATAAATCCTTTGGTTTTGAAAACTACTCTTCTAGATGATCAGAATCTGTCTCCCAAGAAGGTGACTAAAACAGGAAAATCCAGATTTCCAAATCTGGTCATATTCCTACATTTTAGGATTTGATCTCTAGAATATTTATATTGATCAAATGAAGTGCCACCTTCACTCATGGATGAGATTTGATAATATATATGATTATTCATCATCATCTTCTCTTTAATAAACTCAACCAAGTCAAATTTGACCTTTTGACCAAAATAATACATTTTGGAAACATTTTGAAAATGATGCCTCATCTTGTGAAGAAATTTTGACTGCCTTCTAGAGCTCTAAATGAAGATCTGAAAGTACCATTGGAAATATTAGGATTTCTGGTTGTCAATCGACTATTTGAGCGTGTAAAAGCACTGTCCATGGCTCAGAAAATTGATTTTTCCCAAGGCATTTTATCAGCTGAAAAACCTGGACTTTCACCGGCTCACTACACTATGAAAACAGTGATTTAGCCGGTGAAAAGGGAGACTTTCACCGGCTTAATACACTGTGAAAAAGACATTTAGCCGGTGAACGCTAAATTTGGTATATTTTGAGATGCCACATCATTTTTTCATTGAAAAATAAGATTTAAAGCCAACCTTATATACTTTAAAACTTAAATATTTATAAATAAATCTTTACCTTATTATCATCTTATGATATGATATCAAAATAAATTGCAAGGAATTTTGTATCGCTAACATCTAGCTCCAATTGGGATGGACACCTTTCTACAAGGTTTTCAAGAACCACAGATCTAATGCCTTTCCTGGAAAATAAAAATCTGAACAAAATGTGTAGTGTTGCATTGGGCATGGAGTCATCTATCTCACTTCTTTTTGAAATTTTCCTATAACCCATGTGGATGACCTCTACACATGCTTCAGACTGCCTTTATTCATACAAATTATCTTTTACTTCTGTTGCAAAATGAAAGAAAAGAAATACTCGGGAAGCAAGCTTATTTCCTATTCTAATCTATCATAACCAACTCTGCAATTTGGTTAAGTAAAGGTTGATTTCCATAGCAGCCATCCAAGCAATTTAAATACTAAAATGTCCTCATCATTCTTACTGATTAATAAATGATTTTTGAAATGCAACAAAAATGAATAGAGCTCTTTCACAAAACCAAATTCAACAGGAAATATGTGGAAGCTTACGAAATCTGAAACTTTCAAGTTTTCTGAAATGTAAGATTCTATGAAATTTGCTACTGGATCTTTAAAACTGATGTCAAGAACCTATTGGTCTTCAGGAAAAAATTGATCCTCAATGATTTCTTCTGTGCCAAAAGGTTGATGACTTTCTTGTTCTTTTGTGATTACCTCGTAATCATCAAACACTATAACTTTTTCTTCAAAATAATGTTCAAAATATGATGATAGAGTAGTGTTTGATTGACAGAGATCACGATCAACGCTAAAAATGTAGTTTTCTATACCATCATAAGTTATCATAGATTCAACATGCTTTGTAAACTGATCATAAATTTTATATGAATACTTAGCCCAAGTTGAATAATTTGATTTACAATCTGAAACAATTTCAGTTGCTTGCTACTGTTTTGAAATTGCATCATAGTTATAATCTCTTTGTTCATGTATATATTCTCCTCTGTCATGTTCTTGCTACAATTCCAAAACTCTTTTACATCCATTATCTTCAAGTTTAAATTATGAAATACACTGACCTTCTATTGGTTCAAGTACATGTTGATTTTCAAAATCATATTGCTTTCGGATCCTCCTAGAACCATAAATGTTTTCATCCACTTCTAGAGCATCTTCAAACAATCTGCTCAAAGATGAAGAATTTGTTTCTAACAATAGATGGGAAAGTTGTGAATGAAGGCCTTTAACATAGTATATCATGGTGGCTTTCTCTGTCACTCGGATATCCAAAGGCATACCATAGTAGATGTTGCAAAATCTTCGATTGAAGACAAGCAAAGTTTCATTTTGTTCTTTCTACAAAGCATAGAAATTAGCATGGTAAGAATCTGTTGATTTATGTTCACCCCAATACTTCATAAAAACATCAGAGAATTCTATCCAAGAGCCAATGGAGTAAGCTCTTAAACCCTTAAATCAAAGAGTAGCATCTCTGATCAAATATTTTGAAAAATATATCATGATCACATCTTCATGAACAATCTGAAAATGATCAACAAAATCCAAAAACAATTCCAAGTGTCTCTCAGCTGAATCTTGATTCTCTTCAGAAAACCAAGGAAGATATTCATAACAGTCAAGAGGATAAGGGTGAAGGTGAGAGGGAAGCTTTAATGGCTTAAACATCTTCATCCTGATTTTGATTTGAAAGGTCATGGGATGATTTTGAGGAATAGCAATTTGTTGACAAGTCTCAGAGGTTATGGTAACAAGTGTTGAGCTCTGTATAGGTTTTGAATCAGTTTCAATTTCTTCAAGATCACATGGCTGATCATATTGTAAAGGAATTGAAATACAGTGGTCATTTATATGGAAAGGCTGAGGTAATAAGAGTGATTCAACATATACAATGTAATGAGGCTACAAATCTCCTTCTAAAGATGGATATATATAAGAGAAATGATGATTTTCTGAACATACAAAACATAAAATAATTCTCTTGACATGCAAAGGAAAAAGATTGAAGGAATTAATAAAGAAAAGTAACAATTCATGAAGAAGACTTATGAATTGATACCTTGATTTAGGATCCAACCTATTCATCTTCTGTCAACCGAATTCTCCCCAATGGATTCTTTAATGTGGAGTTTCCAAGAAAATGATTACAGTCAAATTTTATGTCTGTCTCTTGTTTGCCATCAAGAATCAGATCTATGTCGTTCTCCCAGGGAAACTCTGCTTTCACTTTCGTTCCCTGGCAACAGCGCCATTTGTTATCACTCCAAGAAATCACTCCCTAACTGTAGAAGGGTGTAAGCTTGGTAACTTAAAATATCAATAATATGGAAGGAAAAAGGATCAAATTGGATGACATTATAAATCCACCTCCATTTAGAAATACATAATTCACTCGAAAGACCAAGGCTTTCAACTAAGTTTCTCAGAAGATTTAAATCAAATTGTGGAAGGATGGAGAAAACCCATTATACCAGTAGACATACTTATACAACATCACATGTGAATGGCTAGTAATGATATGTAAGATACTCTTCACACCAGCAGAAACATATATAAGATTACATAAAGCATATGACCAGATATAACAAATAAATACTTGCAACTTTAAGTTTATGAATGCACCAATAGGATGACAGCTATCTGGCATTGAGACAAACATCAGAAGCAAAGTATGAAGTCAGATATACCAAGGAAGAGATGGAATGACAACCTTTTGTCATTGAGTATACACAGACATGGAAAGAAAGGAAATGAAAGTTGAACATACAAAGTGAAAGAAGCTTGATGTCAAGATATACTCATGATTATTTCCAAAGGATAAAAATACAAGTCTTCAAGGAAATGAACCACAGTCCTAAGACTGTTTCCCCCCCCTTCTTGCCTCTTACATCTATGAGCTTAAATAATCTTTACAAATTATTTTCAAGATCCTCAAAAGATAGATCTGATAACCTCTTTTCTTATCTCAAATTCGAAATTGTGAGGTGGCTGGAAAAGATAGAAATTTCTAGAACAATGTTGCTCCAAGATTCACCTATATCCTCCAAATAACAATATATATTGGGAAAATGAGAGAGGTTATTGAATAGAAATCCATTCTTATGAAATACCTCCTTCAGTTTCTAAAAATAGCATTCCAACTCATCAGAATCTGTCCTTGAAGAAAGTGATTAAAACAGTAAAAACAAAGTATTTAATTTCTAGAAATATGGTGCTCAAAGATTGACCTATATTTCACAAATCACAATAGATATTCGAAAACTAAGAGAGGTTATTGAATATCCATCCACTCTTATGAAATAACTCCTTTGGTTTTGAAAACTACTCTTCTAGATGATCAGAATCTGTCTCCCAAGAAGGTGACTAAAACAAGAAAATCCAGATTTCCAAATCTTGTCATATTCCTACATTTTAGGATTTGATCTTTAGAATATTTATATTGATCAAATGAAGTGCCACCTGCACTCATGGATGATATTTGATAATATATATGATTATTCATCATCATCTTCTCTTTAATAAACTCAACCAAGTCGAATTTGACCTTTTGACCAAAATAATACATTTTGGAAAACTTTTGAAAATGATGCCTCATCTTGTGGGGAAATTTTGACTACCTTCTCGAGCTCTAAATGAAGATATGAAAGTACCATTGGAAATATTAGGATTTATATTTGTCAATTGACTATTTGAGTGTGTAAAAAGGACTCTCCACGACTCAGAAAATTTATTTTTCCCAAGGCATTTTATTAGCTGAAAAACCTGCACTTTCACCGGCTCACTACACTATGAAAATAGTCATTTAGCCGGTGAAAAGGAAGACTTCCACCAGCTTACTACACCGTGAAAAATACATTTAGCCGATGAAAGATAAAATTTTCTTTTTGCTATATTTTGAGATGCCGCATCATTTTTTCATTGGAAAATAAGATTTAAAGCCAACCATATATACTTTAAAACTTAAATATTTATAAATAAATCTTTACCTTATTATCATCTTATGATATAATATCAAAATAAATTGCAAGGCATTTTTTATCGCTAACATCTAGCTCCAACTAGGATGGAGACCTTCCTGCAAGGTTTTCAAGAACCACAGATCTAATGCCTTTCCTGAAAAATAAAAATCTGAACAAAATGTGTAGTGTTGTATTGGGCATGGAGTCAGCTATCTCACTTCTTTTTTAAATTTTCCCATAACCTGTGTGGATGACCTCTACACATGCTTCAAACTACCTTTATTCATACAAAGTATCTTCTATTTCTGCTGCAAAATGAAAGAAAATAAATACTTGGGAAGCAAGCTTATTTCCTATTCTAATCTATCATAACCAGCTCTGCAATTTGGTTAAGTAAAGGTTGATTTCCATAGTAGTCATCAAAGTAATTTAAATACTAAAATTTCCTCATCATTCTTACTGATTAGTAATTGATTTTTGAAATGCAACAACAATGAATATAACTCTTTCACAAAACCAAATTCAACAGGAAATATGTGGAATCTTACGAAATATGAAACTTTCAAGTTTTCTAAAATGTAAGATTCTATGAAATCTGCTACTGGATATTTAAAACTGATGTCAAGAACCTGTTGGTCTTCAAGAAAACATTTCTCCTCAATGACTGCTTATGTGCCAAAAGGTTGATGACTTTCTTGTTCTTTTTTGATTACCTCATAATCATCAAACACTATAACTTTTTCTTCAGAATAATTTCAAAAGATGATGATAGAGTAGTGTTTGATTGACAGAGATCATGATCAGCTCTAAAAATGTAGTTGACTATACCATCATAAGTTATCATAGATTCAACATGCTTTGTAAACTGATCATAAATTTTATATGAATACTTAGCCCAAGTTGAATAATCTGATTTACAATCTGAAACAATTTCAACTGCTTGCTACTGTTTTGAAATTGCCTCATAGTTATAATCTCTTTGTTCATGTATATATTCTCCTCTGTCATGTTCTTGCTGCAGTTCCAAAACTCTTTTACATCCATTATCTTCAAGTTTAAATTCTGAAACACAATGACCTTCTGCTGGTTCAAGTACATGTTGATTTTCAAAATCAGACTGCTTTCAAATCCTCGTAGAAGCATAAATGTTTTCATCCACTTCTAGAGCATCTTCAAACAATCTGCTCAAAGATGAAGAATTTATTTCTAACAATAGAAGGGAAATTTGTGAATGAAGACCTTTAACATAGTATATCATGGCGGCTTTCTCTTTCGGTTGGATCTCCAAAAGCATACCATAGTAGATGCTGCAAAATCTTCGATTGAAGACAAGCAAAGTTTCATTTTGGTCTTTCTTCAAAGCATAGAAATCAACAAGGTAAGAATCTGTTGATTTATGTTCACCCCAATACTTCATAAAAACATCAGAGAATTCTATCCAAGAGCCAATAGAGTAAGCTCTTAAACCCTTAAACCAAACAGTAGCATCTCTGATCAAATATTTTGAAAAATATCTCATGATCACATCTTCATGAACAATCTGAAAACAATCAACAAAATCCAAAAACAATTCCAAGTGTCTCTCAGCTGAAGCTTGATTCTCTCCAGTAAACCAAGGAAGATATTCATAACAGTCAAGAGGATAAGGGTGAAGGTGAGAGGGCAACTTTAATGGCTTAAACATCTTCATCCTGATTTTGATTTGAAAGGTCGTGGGATGTGTTATAACCCTATAATTCATAGGATCATCTGGTGACTGGAAATTTTTCCACTCTGGGTGTATTTTGGTTTGCAAATAATATTTCATCTCTGCAAATTATTTTCAAGGAAAGGAAAAGAAAAGAGAATTCATGGTTGTTGATGCTGAGTGGTTTTTTTTTACCCCATGGAGACAAAAGCAAGGGAAACAACGCACAAAACCCACAAAAATCGCTAAAGTCTAGGTTTTTGCTGCATTCGCGCCTGGAGAATAAAGAACACACGTAGATCGATGGTCGATCTAGCGGCGTGTAAATCAACGGCTGACAGTGGATTCCAGACCCCCTCGACTGTTCTGTTTTTAACGGTTGGGGGGGGGT
>JASDQU011176687.1:0-26652 GCA_032191745.1 Picea mariana
CCATTGATCACCAATGTACCATCCATCCATTCATTGCATGCAAAGCTAAAATTATAAATGGGTCCAAACGGAATCGACCCTGTGACCACGTAAGGAAAAAAATACGAACCTGGGCAAGATTGATGATGAGACTCCGGAACCGAGGATGGTGAGCGGCCTGTGTTTTGAGCCTTGACGCGATGGGCTTGCTTAGCGTCTTCAGAGCCAATGTCCCCAACTTGAACAATGGAAGAATCATTATTTATTACGATTATTAACCAAGAACCCAGCAGCAAAAATGAGCCTATCAAATCAAAGATCCGATGCATTTGGGGCCTTTCTCGTCATTTCTGTTTATAATTGGAAGAGTTTAGCGTTCGAGCCGATGGGACAATGGATGGATTGCTGGACAAGCAATATTTTGCGAAACATTCCCTACGCCATATTAGTTCAGTTGACCAGTTAGAAATTGCAGGCGTATGGGAAAATATGTATTTTTAAATCCAGTAGATGCATAATGCGAGGATGTAACCGGTGTGAACAGCTGATTGGCTTTATGTGTTTTTGGTTTTTTAAATGGGGTTGTCAGAGCAAAAGGCAGGGTATAGCGTTTAAAGATATTTTATGGTGGGTCCGTGGGATTATTGCACATGCATGTTTATTAATTTCATTCCCTTCTCGCTATGTGTTGGGGGGCTTACTCCTTGCTTTTGAAAATTTTATCTTTCTCTCACATGCCTAATCAATCCTCTATTCAAAATATTGTTTCATCGCTACATAAGTTGAGTTTGACATAGAGCTAGGCTTTAATCTAGTACCATTGAAGGCTGGAAGGGTAGAATAAAGGAATTATTAAAATCCTTTATTGACATAAGTTTTGGGCATGTTTAAAGGGAATACAATATTGAAGTTGATGAACTCTCAAAGTTGTCGTTAAAGGAACCAGAAGGCATGATCACCTATTCTCAATAGACAAATGGGGTGGAAGGCCCTAAACAGTGCTTTTGTCTTTATTAGCCCTTTGTTTTTTTGGCTGGATTGTTTTTAGTCAGCTTGGTTCTATCCAGTTTTGTTAGTTTTTTGTCGACTTTTCCAGATCCTTTTTTGGATTTCGACATTGTTCGCATCCTTTGTAATGGGACTCTGTTTCTCGGGGGTTACCTTTTGTGGAATGTTTTGTCTCCTGTACCAGTCCTAGTCTTGGATCTGTTTTGTAAACAAATTATATCACTAATATAATTGGGTAAATTTTCTATTGGAAAAAAGTTGAGTTTGAATATAAACTGTCATGTGTGTTTCATTAACTATGTCATGTGTGTTTCCTTAACTAATTTAGTTTTTTCTTGCAATTTACTAGGCAACATGAAAAGATTGAGTATGGATGGCAAAATGAAATGTAGATCCATCTTAAATCTTTATCAAGCAACGAGAGCCATCAAATTTTTTAAAGTGTAATTTTTTTTATTATCATTTAATATGAATGAATTAATATTTTAGATATTGTCATATGTAAGTACCCAGTGTATATGTGTGTATGTAATTGTTTTCTTTTAATTTAGTCGACTTTATTTATTTTATTATTGTTAATTTTTTTAATTGAGCCGACTTTAATTTTTTTAATGCAACTGTATCTAACATAACACTAATGTGACAACATCTCCCCCATACTAGGCTCTAGAGCACCTCACTACTCTTGGTGCAATGAACTTATAAGTTAAAATGGAAGTGTAAATAGTTTAGTATGGTTGAGTTTATTGAAATATCCCTAATCTCGTTGATCAACATATTTGCTACTGATCTAATGTTTGTCTCGCGGATCTGATACACTGGGGGTTTCTGGATGCGTTTTATCTTCAGATCTGATACTCTGGGAGTTTTTGGATGCATTTCAGTTGTGTGTTTGAGATGTTTATGGTTATTGCATGTACATGTTGTATATTTATGGTTTAAATAGTATATAGAGGATGCATGCGGAAATAAAGAACACCAACTGCCCAATAATATGTATTATGTGACTTAAGCATGGAAATACAATAACATATTGGAAATATAGAGTATAGTCGTCAGTTAGATCTCATGGATCGTCACTGGAATACAAGCAAATAGCATAAAAATACCCATGATCAGAAGATGAAGGCAAATCTAATGCATGCACAGATAGATCGGCAAAATAGGCGATTATGGAGAAGTATGGTAACCGCTACAAGTTGGAAAACTCGTCTGGAAGGTTAGACCCGTCGGAATGAGCTGGAAATTGTCCCAATTGAAGCGCCCTGGCCTCTAGACTGAAATGGATGAGTGTCAGATGTCAGATCTGGTCTCTGAGGCACTGGATCTCAGCCCCTGGGGGGTTTGCACACCTCCTGGGACACTCGATGTGCCCCAAATGATTCCACCAACGGAATCAACTGCTATAGGACTCAAAACAATCGTCTCGCCAAATGCAGAACTGGGTCAGGAGGGTTTCCTCGGATCTGCTATGATGCTTCGTTTGCAACCTCAAATGTCCTGCCGGAAGAGTTGCGCCCTAAATGGATGGATGATGCACCCTGCAAGATTTCACTGTCATAATCTGATGGGAAGTGTCTCAATTTATGCGCCCTAGCTGGATCTCAATTCGGTCTGAAGGAAAATGCAATCTGAGCTCGGACCTCGTGTAGCTCCATAAACCCTCAATCTGACTTGCGACCTCACTGGTTGAGCTACACACACTACAATTGGATACTCCTGAATAGCATGGTGAAATACCTGGATGGTATCTCCGATGGGCTAGGGTGTGTCTCTCAACACCAAAACTGATCAATGGTGGTGGTTTCCTCCAGAAATCCACAAAACAGTAAATTCGACTCTCTTTCTCCTTTGGGAACTCTCAACATCAAATCATAACAATGCATAATGAGAAATTAGGTCAAATTCCTCCATTTATACCCTTCCCGATCTAATTCACGATTGACCTCACTTAAGCTAGGCGCTTTTCCTCCTAAGGTGAATAATTAATTAATTAAATCCCCCTTTAGCACCTTTTCATTCTAATTCTTCGTTGACTTAGGCTTAAGTGACTTTTCCTAAGCTTTTTGGCTTAATTCATCGTTTAGCCACCAAATCACCCTTATTTCTCCATCTTGTTCCCTGTTTGAGTCTGACTATAGTCTACGGAAACACGTAGACTACTAAGTCACTCCCTGCTTGCCTACTCTTGGGAATGGGACATCATAATCCTCCCTTCCCGAGATTGCTTGTCCTCAAGCAACATGAATCCCGGGTGCTGCAAAATATGCTCTCCCTCCCATGTGGCATCCTCCACTGGAAGAACCCTCCATCTAACCAAGCACTCCTTGATGACCTTGTTCCTCAACCTACGCTCTCTTTGCTCGAGCACCTCCCCTAGCACTAACTCCAACTGGCCCTTCTCATCTAAGGGTGGCAACTCCTCTAAAGTGTTGATATGTTGTCCCACTGCCCTTTACGTGAAAGACGTTATGTATCTTGCTACCCTTCGGTAGCTCTAGTTCATATGCCACCTTGCCTACTCTCCTGATGACTCTGTATGGCCAATAAAATATCGGTTTCAGTTTCTCTGCTCCACTCCTCTTCAAGGAGGATTGTCGATATGGCTGTAACCGCAGAAAAACCAAGTCCCCAACCTTGAAACTGCACTCGACCCTCTGCCTGTCTACATAGATATTTTGTTGATTATGTTGTGCCTGTAAGTGTTCCTTTACTGCCCACAGAATTATTTGGCTCTCCTCCACCCAATATTTGGCCACTGGGACCCTGCTATCCCCAAATATAGTTTCCACAAAAGTGGGTGCATCGTATCCATACAATGCTCTAAATGGTGACATCTTGATAGACATATTGTGTGTCGTGTTGTAACAATACTCACCCATGTGCAACCACCTCACCCAGGTGCGTTGTTGTCCTGCCACATAGTTCCTTAGATACCCCTCCACCCATTTGTTGACGATCTTTGTCTATCCATCTATCTATGGGTGGTAGCTGGTACTCGTGGCTAGTTATGTGCCTATCAACTGAAAAATCTCCTGCCAAAATGCGTTGATGAAGTGCCCATCTCTATCACTGACTATCTGCTTGGGTAGGCCATGCAATCTGAATATCTCTCTAAAAAATAACTCTACTACCTGTATGGCCTTGTAGTCTGTGGGTATGGAAAAGAAATGTTCAAATTTGGTCAGCCTGTCAACCACTACAAATATACAATCCATGCCCTGTACACGAGGGAGGCCTGTGATGAAATCCATAGAAATGCTCTTCCATTTCTGCTCTGGAATGGGTAGAGGTTGTAGTAACCCTGTTGGGTGTGTCTGCTCTAACTTGTTCTGCTGACAAGTCGTGCACTCCCGGATGTGCTTCAGTACATCATCCTTGAGACCCTTCCACAAGAATCTCTCTGTGATCTTCCTGTAAGTTTTAAAATACCCCTGGTGCCCTGCTGCAGGCGAATCATGACACACCTTCAGAATCTTCCCCTTTAAGGTAGATTCTGGGACTAAGTAGATCCGGTCTTTGTAGAAAATGATGTCAACCAGTACTCGATATCTATCATCAACCACCTGTCCATCCATCACCTCACAAGCAAATTTGTTTTTGGAATATTCCACCAACAAGTGTGCTTTCCAATCCATGCAAATGTCCATCATCGAACACCCTAGTGGCCTCCTGGACAAGGCATCTGCCACGACGTTCCTTTTACCCTTGACATACTCGATGTCAAAGTCAAAGGCTTGGATCTTCGACACCCACTTTTGTTGTCTCTCACTGAGGTCTTTCTGATCCAGGAAATACTTGAGACTATTGTGATCAGTCTTCACTACGAATCTGTTGCCCACCAGATATTGCCTAAATTTGGTTAAGGTGTGCATAATTGCTAGCATTTCCTTGTCGTAAATAGGGTAGATTCGCTCCAACTCGCTGAGCTTCCTACTCTCAAACACAATGGGATGGTCTCCCTGTATCAACACTACTCCAATTCCCATCCCTGATGCGTCGCACTCCAAGATGAACGACTGTGAGAAGTCCGGAAGGGCTAGAACAGGGCATGTGCTCATAACCTCCTTCATCTTCTCAAATGTCTGTTGTGACTCCTCTATCCACTAAAAGGCACCCTTCTTGGTCAAATCTGTGAGTGGTGCTCCTAACTTCGAAAACCCCCTGACAAACCTCCTGTAATAACTACACAACCCAAAGAAGCTCCTTAACTCTGTCAAACTCCTGGGTGTTGACCAATCCAAAATGGCCATGATCTTCTCCTGATGTACTTGAACCCCCTTTGCACTGATGATGTGGCCCAAGTAAAGCAACTCTGTCATCCTGAACTCACACTTGGACTCTTTGGCGTACAGTAATTGTGCCTCCATGATGCCCAATACCTCCTCCAAGTGCCCCATATGTTCCTGCCATGTCTTGCTATAGACCAAAATGTCATCGAAGAAAACCAAAACTGATTTCCTCAACTACCCCCTGAATATGTGGTTCATGCAAGACTGGAATGTAGCTGGGCATTAGTTATCCCGAATGGCATAACCAAAAACTTGTAATGGCCAAAATGGCATCGAAATGTCGTCTTCTCTATGTCCTGCTCTTTGATGTTGATCTGATGATATCTAGAGCGTAGATCAATCTTCGAGAAGAAAACTGCCCCATGCAGCTCATCCATCAACTCATCAATGCGAGGGATAGGATACTGGTTTTTGATGGTTTTCTTATTCAAAGCCCAGTGATCGACGCACATCCTCATGGTACCATCCTTCTCCAGGACTAAGACAACTGAAGAGGTGAATGGACTGCTACTAGCTCTGATGTGTCCCATTGCCATCAATTCCTTGATTTCTTTTTCTATCTCATCCTTGAACCTCTTAGGATGACGATAGGGGGGGGTGATCATGGGTTTGGCCCCCTCCTCCAACTCAATGGTGTGCTCAAATCCCCTATCTGGCGGTTTCCCTGGTGGAATCAAACTAAAAACATGTTGATGTCATCCCAACAAGTTCTTGATCTTTGTATGATACTGCGGTCGACCCTCATAATCCTTCCGCGTAGTGATCAAGCACTCTGCGGAAAATGTTGCCTCCCCATGACTGAAGATCCTCTCCATCCTCTTGGCTAAGATTGTCCTGGGTACTCTTGTTGATATGCCCCTCAGGACAACCCTCTTCCCATCACTATCTCCAAATCCCATCTCCAAGGCTTGGTAGTTGGTGGTGATTTTACCCAAGGTGATCAACCACTGAACTCCCAAAACCACATATGTGTCTGATAGGTCAACCACATAAAATGTATATCTCACGGTGTAGTTGCCCAACTTAATCTCCAAGTCTGAAACTCTGTCTAGACACTCCACTGTATGGCCATCTGTTACTGCGACATCAAATCCCTCAAACTCCTCTGTATGAAGGGCTTGTCTTGATACTAATGAAGCATCAATGAAGTTGTGGGTGGCCCCACCATCTATCAAGGAGATTGCTCGCTGCCCCTGAATAGTACCTCTGATTTGGAGGTTGTCGTACCTGGGTACACCAGAAAGGGTCGCTATGACTCCGCCCTTTGCTAGTTTTCGTCTGCTACCCTGCTCAGGAGGCTGTGGAACAATCGATGGGTGGGCCCCTACCGACGTCGGTGATATATGGGGAGGTTTCTCCTCCACCTACTCTGGCTCCTCCTCTGAGTTCGTGGATCCACTGTCCTACTCCTCCTCCTCACTATCCACACTGTCTGCGGCCACCTCAATATAGTGAATCTCTCCCTTGCCCATGCACCTATGGCTTGGGACCCAAGGATCTCTGTAGTTGAAGCAAAGATTCTTCCTCATAAGCTCTCGCCTCGTCTCATCATCCAACTTCTCCTTACCCTTCCATTCCCTCTGTAATGGCTTCCGGTCCTGATCCTTCTGTGGTACGAAGGGTTTGGAAAAGGGTTTAGTTTTTGCACTGAGTCTGCTATATCTCTAGTGCGTAGGATGGCATCCTGCAGGGTGTGAGGTCGGTATGCCTTCACCCATCCTCTCAAGGGTTCTGTGAGCCCTTCTGTGAATAACATGATCAGTCGAGGCTTGGATATATCTGTCACTGCCACTGCTACCTGCTGAAACTCTAAGATGAATGCCTCTGTTGTGTCGGTTTGTCTCAACTAGGCTAGATCTTTGAAATGAATCTTTGGATCCCTCCTGTCAAATCTGTCCATGAGTCTCTCTGTGAACTCTCGGTAGGAGGTGATTCGACTGTGGCCCAATGTCACCAATCCATGATACCACCACTCATGTGCTTCACCCTCTAAGTGTAAGGTGGAAAAACTGATGGCCTCTGTCTCGGTCATCTAGTTGAGCTTGTAGTAGGTGTCAAGCTTCTGTACCCAAGCTCTGGCGGTGCATTTGGACGATCCGTTGAAAGAAGGTATGGTGAGTTTACCAACTTTCCAGATGAAATCAATGTTATGCCCCTGTTGCCGCTGCGGCTGCGGCCCTCCTCTCTGTGGCTCTCTGGGGCGGTTCCTTAGTCTAAGCCCACAGTACTCAACTAGGGTCATATCCTGATGGAAGTCACGGCCCAATGTTGCATACTCTCTCTGATACTCTACAATGTCCTCTGCATGAGTGGGTTGTCTCTGTGTTATCGACATCTGTGCTGCTACCTGGGGTGCCCTCTGGAAACTGGGACACAACGGTTGGGGAATCCTACTCGTAGGGGTGTATGTGTGAGTGGGTGATTGGGGTCTACTGCCTGCCCCTAAGTTCCCTTGTGTTGCATGTGGGGCTTGTGTGTCCGGAATGTCCACCATAGCCAATATATCAGCTACCTGAGCCAAGGACTGAGACATGGTCCGCTGACTAGCTAACATATCACTGATAACCTGCATGAAGGTTGCCTCTGGTTCCATGGGGGCCTTACCACTGTCCTCTGGTCGCTCATATCTATCACCCAACCTCCTCTTTGCTTCATGCTCGGCCTCGTGCTCTGCTCTTCTCTCTGCTTCTCTTTGTGCCTCTTCCTCTTCCTCTGAACTGGGAGGGAAAGGAGGAAAGTTAGGCCTAGGCCTTCTATCCTTGTGCCTATTGTAAGTAACATATTCGTCACCTACGTGCTCATGACCATCTGGGTCTTCTGCTGCACTCATAGTCTTTAGTCACAGGTTGGCAGGACTAAAGCTCTAATACCACTGAAATATCCATGATCCCATTGATCAATATATTTGCTATTGATCTAATGTTATGTCTCATAGATCTGATACACTGGGGGTTTCTGGATGAGTTTTATCTTCAGATATGATACTCTGGGGGTTTCTAGATGCGTTCCATTTGTGTTTTTGAGATATTTATGGTTATTGCATGTGCATGTTGTATATTTATGGTTTAAACAGTATATAGAGGATGCATGGTGAAATAAAGAACACCAACTGCCCAATAATATGTATTATGCAACTCAAGCATGGAAATACAATAACATACTGGAAATATAGAGTATAGTCGTCAGTTAGATCTCATGGATTGTCACTGGAATACAAGAAAATAGCATAAAAATACCCGTGATTAGAAGATGAAGGCAGATCTAATGCATGCACGGATAGATCGAAAAAATAGGCGATTTCGGAGAAGTACAGTAACCGCTACAAGTTGGAAAACTCGTCCGAGAGGTTAGACCCGTCGGAATGAGCCGTAAATTGTCCCAATAGAAGCACCCTGGCATCTAGACTGAAATGGATGAGTGCCAGATGTCAGATCTGGTCTCTGAGGCACTAGATCTTAACCCTTGGGGAGTTTACGCACCTCCTGGGACACTGGATGCGCCCCAAATGATTCCACCAACGGAATCAACTGCTATAGGACTCAAAACAATCGTCTCACCAAATGCGAAACTGGGTCGAGAGGGTTTCCCCGGATCTGGTCTGATGCTCCGTCTGCAACCTCAAATGTCCTGCCGGAAGAGTTTCACCCTAAATGGTTGGATGATGCGCCCTGCAAGATTTCACTGTCATAATTGATGGGAAGTGTCTCAATCTATGCGCCCTGGCTAGATCTCAATTGGGTCAGAAGGAAAATGCAATCTGAGCTCGGACCTCGTGCAGCTCCACAAACCCTCAATCTGACTTGCGCCCTCACTAGTTAAGTTGCGCACACTGCAATTGGATACTCTTGAATAGCACAGTGAAAAACCTGGATGGTATCTTCGATGGGCTAGGGTGTGTCTCTCAACACCGAAACCAATCAAAGGTGGTGGTTTCCTCCAGAAATCCACAAAACAGTAAAGTCGACTCTCTTCCTCCTCTGGGAACTCTCAACATCAAATCATAACAATGCATAATGAGTAATTAGGTCAAATTCCTCCCTTTATACCCTTCCCGTTCTAATTCACCATTGACCTCACTTAAGCTAGGCGCTTTTCCTCCTAAGGTGAATAATTAATTAATTAAATCCCCCTTTAGCACCTTTTCATTCTAATTCTTCGTTGACTTAGGCTTAAGTGACTTTTCCTAAGCCTTTTGGCTTAATTCATCATTTAGCCACCAAATCACCCTTATTTCTCCATCTTGTTCCCTGTTTGAGCCTGACTATAGTCTATGGGAACACATAGACTACTAAGTCATTCCCTGCTGGCCTATTCTTGGGAATGGGACATCACATTTATAAGTATAGATAGTATGGTTCATGCATAATATTGATACAAAGGAAAGAAGCATGCAATAATTGAGGGACTTTAGTCAATGTTGTATTTCATGAGTTTGTTTGATCTCCATATAGTTAAGTTCTGATATGATTTTATAATTGTTTATATGGTATTTGTTATGTTAAGTTTTCTAATGATGTTTCAATGTTGATGAGATTGTTCTAATAATGCCAAAATATATTGTTTCAATTCTTATCATCTAATTTGTCATATGTTGGTATAGATATTGTTCTATTGAATGTTAGTTATGGTTTGTTGCCTAATATTTGTTTTCACAAGTGTTTGTGTTTTGGGTTTAAGGCTTCATAGCAAGTTGATACATTTTATAGCCAGTGTTGTAGGGACATTCATGATGTGTCTCGGATTACCTTAGCGAGATGATGCCCATATGCAGAACGTGGCTATGTGTGCCCCAACAATGATGGTGCCTAGGCATTCATGTAACATATAGTTGGTTAGAATTGAATTGTTTATTATTTATTGTAAGAACTAGTCAACTTTGAATATCAATGCATTCCTCATTTTGAGCAGTTAATCTGCATATATGTTGGGAGCGGGTCAATTTTCATTATGATCTAAATTTGTAATACTCTTGTTTTGATCCATAGATTATGGATGTGTATGTATTGATTAATTGGTTATAAGCCTAGACATATGTGGTCTAAGTTGAAGTATAGCATTAAACATTAACTATTCACCATGTGGGTAGCTATCCCCACTGTGCATTTTCGTTTTGTAATGCATGTACATTGCAAATATAACATAAAAACCACTAAAAGGTTATGAGTGAAGAAGAATATCAAAGGGGGCTATCAATGTAGGAGGAAAAGAAAGGTGACTTAGGAGGCTAAGAGAACATTAAGAACACACCCTTGCTATCCACCCTTTATCCTAAGTTTTCCCACCTTTATCTATGCTTTCTAATCACTTACCAATCTTGAGAATAGTTGTCCAAGGGAAAGATACGTGGAATTCTTGTGAAGGTATAATCTCTCTTCTTTGCATGTAGTATATTACCTATGACTTTAGGCATGCAAGCTTCTTCTCCCATCCATTATTATCTAGGATTATTCTCCTCTTCTCTCTGCTAGCACAACTTGTTACCAAAGCCTACTTATGGAGAATTTCTACTATTAACATAAGAAAACCATGACTAAGGTTATGGGTGAATGTTGAAAAGAAAGGAATCCATTGTTCATGGGTAAAATCCTTGGTTCCTAGTAATAGAGATTCCCTTGCCTGCAATGGAGAAATAGAGGGAAAAGGGATTGCATGGCAAAGAAGGAAATTCCTTTCATTTTATTGTGCAGGTTGAGAGGGAAGAGTGTGGTCGATTGATAGGATTGTCGTGCTTGAGAGCTCTAGAATTGGGCAAAGTGAGAGAGATTAGGGCCAAGCAATAGGATTTCACCCTTGTGGATTCATAACCCTAGCTCAGGGGTAGCACCTACGATAAAGTGCCTACAATTAGGTGGAATAGTATTTGCTTACAACCAGTTGGTGGAGAATCATAAAAAAGATGAGTATTTATTGTTGTTGTTGTTCCCTTGTGTTATTTATTTATGTTATGAGACATTTAATGGCAATGAGTAAATGGGAAAGATTAATACACTTATAATTCCCTTCTAAAATGCATTAATGGGCTCCATGTGTTGTGTGTGTTAAACATGTTATTGTTGTTCATGCCATTGTATTAATATCTAGAAAGAGTCGAAATTATTATTGCATGATTTTTATGTGTAGTTCATAGGCATTGCATTTTATTATATGTGTTTTATGACCAATTCTCTACCATTTGCATTAATTCTACATTATAATGAATGAGTAGTGTAATTGGTGGTTTTCAGAGTACCTCGTCCCTTTAACATTAGTACAAAGGGGGTCGGGTACATTAGAGAGTGGTATCTAAGCAAGATTATAACACTAGGATGTAATGGTTGAAGGAAAAAAGAGAGGATAAATTGTGAAAATTGGTAAAAATGCCCAAATTGTTGATGATGTAGAATTCCTGCAGAAACCCTGATAGATCTAGAATTCTAGTTAAATTGAACACATGCAATTTGCTGATATTCAAGAGATGAGAGAAAGTTTTTGCTCCATAAATCAGAGAATTATATTAATAAAAAATGAATATACATGAGCAACCATCCTCAAAAAAGAAGAGAGGAGGTGAATATATAGAATTTCCAACGTCGAAATTCTAGTCAAAAAAAGCTAGAAATAGCTAAAATAGGTGTCATAAGCTAAGGGAGACCACATAGTTCGACCTAGACCACTAAAGATACATGTCACACACTCATTAATGTCCACAAGAGTTAAGTGATGTGCATTAGCTCACTTAAGCTCACTTAACTGACAAGAGAAGTAGTTCCAACTCACTTAACTTACCCGAAATAGTAGTTACTAATAATAGTAACGGCAAAAATCATTAATTAAGGAATAAATCTCTCACTCAAAGAGGAGGTGCGCATTCCCTAATAATAGATGAGTTTTTGCATGGGGGAGTTGGAATAAATCATGAATAAATCAAGAAAATCAAGAATAAATCAAGAAAATCAAGAAAAATCAAGAAAATCAAGAACCGGGAGTTGAGTCTTGATCTAAAATTAGCAGTTTTCCCTAAAATCTAGGGATGAGGCGCCCTTCTTCTCTATGTGGCCAAATTAGGTGAAATAAAGTGTAAATGAATGTATTAACCAAGATCTAGGAGTCTAGGCTAGGTATAAACTAATGTAAGTTAGGGATATGCTCCAACAGATGAGAGGAGTTCAAATTGCTAGTAACATGGTTGAATTCACTCTTATAAACAAAATATTATGGGATTATGAATTTGAATTAGAGGTTGAGGTCAAAATAGACTCAATGGTGTGCAGTGTTATGAGAAAAGTCACCCAAGATTCATAATTGTGTGTGTATGGTCTAAAATAGTAATTGGTGATATGGAATACATCAATGGGGAAAGGAAACTTAATAGAGATTGAGAGAAATCGACAAAGATGGTTGAAGTTAGGGAGCAATGGAGAATCCTATTAGAGTCCCAGTGGAACCAAAGAAGAGGAGGAATTAGCTTTCATTCTTGGGGCCATCTAACACACCTTAATTGGTGTGGATTATAAACGTGCACCCTTGCAAAGACAAGTCATCACAACCCACAAAGTTTTGTACCTTTGATCGCGATCTAGATTAATAATTGAAATTCATTCCAAAGAGAAATTGCAAATATGTTAACAAAGCGAGGCTACACGAGGAGGACAAATGGCACCTTCCCATTAGTGTGGGTTATATAGATGCATGATAGGAAGGAGGTGTCTTTATAACATGTAGTGATCATAATCATCCATTAGATTTGAGATCAACAATGGGGAAGTGATCTAGGCTAAATATGCATGATACTTAACCATTAAATTCGATGGTGGAGGAGATATGTCACACAAATCTATTAGTGTGATTTTAAACTAGCACATTGCAAGAAAGGGCCTTTCAAACCCACAAATATATCGATCATTTATAACATTTGAGATCAATTGGGAAAATCACCCGCAAGGAAGTTGTATGGGGTTTAACTTAAAGAAGCCAACCCACCATCCAATTGGAAATTGCCACACATAGGGGGGCACATAGACTCCAAGTGGACACCATGTCACGTGCCAAATAAGAATGTGACACATAGATTCTGCATCAACAAAAAAATATTTATAGTTCAAAAAAAGAAGTCTAGAGCCAAAATATATATATTTTTCCATAACTTCATCATAAAAACTCTATTTAAGCTAAAATTTCAAGTGGAAGTCCACAATAACAATGCCCATAAAAATGCCTGCGAGCTCAAGTTTGCAAATTTGACACCAAATTCCAAAAAATTGGCAAAGAATAGTTTTCAAAGGACAATACCATACTTGGTATCAGGAACTCCACCAACGATAAAATTTGGATAGTAAGAAATATGGGTAGGCACAGGAAAACCAAAAAGAGTGTTTGGATAGATTCCAAAGGGTTGAAAGCATAATTGGAAAAATAGGTTGGCTGTTTAGAAATTATATATGAAGGAAAAGTGACATAAGACAACAAATGTGGAAAATTTTCCATAGTCAACATTTTATATTTTCAGTGTTCCAAACAATTATGTCCCAGTGAAAATTTTCCTTTTTAGCACTATTTGGGAAAAGTGTTTTGCACCCAATTCACCCAAGAATAATTAAGTGCAAAAAAGTGATAAGTTGAGATTTTCATATAGATGCAAAAGATGACTGGAATATCAGATCATTGAGATGAAAGTCATCGAGTGTTCAAAATCAGAATTATTATTAACGACCAATATAAAGGTTTTTCCAATTCTTCCTGGTTTTTCTTCTATTGATGGTACAAGAGGGTTTTTTACTTCGATCGTACAAGAAAAAAGTGTAGAAATTGGGCAAGAGTAGTGAACTTATGGGAGTTGTAACATTTATCTCCAAACTCAGATTTGGACAAGAGTATATTCATTAGAAAGCTATTCCATAAGCGAATACATTTGAAGAATCATATTCTTAAGAAGTACTTATAATTTTCCAAAAAATTGGAAGAAAAAAGCATGCAAACTTGATTAGATAGATAAATTATCAATGTTGATAATTTCCAAAATGCATTAAAAAAATCCATAGATTTTGGGGATGGAATCTATCTAACAAATGTATTGTATGAACACTTTTGCAAATACAATGTTAAATGAAACAGAGGCCAAAATCAATATTAAGCTCTTTGAAGAAGAAATATGGAGAATGGATAATACCCCTTCGAGCATGAGGAAAAGGTACTAGGATTGGATTTCAATATGGGAAATGACGAGACATAATCCAATGGACATATGAACCAAGAAGAATATCAAGGCCTAGTAAAAATCATGAGAAGTTTATGGAATGAAGTCTATAGTTTTCGAGAAAACAATGGAAGGATGACTAGATCTCAAGAAAATCAAGACCAAATAAATGTTGGATTAGTCCAAAGCTTGACCCAAATACAAACATAGTTGCAACATGGACATGGTTCAAGTGACGTTCAAGGAAACATAAGTAACTCAAGAAGGGAGTCTCATAGAATACGATGAGAATCAAGAAGAAGCTATGGGATCAAACCTATCATCCCTCTCCATCTAATTCATCCATTAATGAGTCATATGATTATGAATATCCATTGAGCATCATAGATGTGTCTCTAGTTAGACACCAAAGAAGGAGACATGAACAAGACAACTTGCAAGGAGAACATCATAAGATTAAGCCACCTATCTTCGATGGTGAGAACATATCTGGACAAGATGTTGAAGCTTGGTTGTTGGGGATGAGAAAGTATTTCCAATTATATGATTAATCCCGGAACATGAAAGTTATGATTGTTGTTTATAATATGCAAGGTAAAGCTTATATTTGGTGGGACCAACTTGCAGCAAGTAAACATGATTAGTTAAAGAAATATTTCTTGGAAGCAACTGAAGAAATATTTCTAGCATAAATATCTTTCACATTATTATTATGAAAGGAAAATGCAAGAGTTCCATGATCCTAAACTAGGAAATATGACTGTGGAGGAGTATGACAATAAGTTCTTATAGATGTTGAAATATGTCAATTACATCCAAGATGAAAAGGTAAATATGCAATGCTTTCTAAGTGGGTTGCCTTCATTCTACAAGGATATGAAGGCCAAATACTGTGAAAATTTTCCAGCAGTCTTGGAAGGATAAGAAGAAAGAAAAGCAAAACAAAAGAAAGAAGGGTTTCAAACCTCCTTTCTTTAAAACCAGTGCCAACACTTTCTAGCAAAATCAGTGATCTCAAAGTAGGACAAAGATGGTTGAATCTTTGGGGCAAGGGGCAAGGCAACTAATTAAATGTTGAGGCTATGAAGGAGAACATATGTATAGATATCGCCTACAATATGGAGACAAACATGAGGATTGTGCACAACATCCAAGAAGTTACTACAATGAGAAATGTGGCAAGGAACATTCCCTGGGTCTATACAATGTTGGATGATCACCAAGCAGACCACTAATCAAATATGATTGAAGTTGAAAGTAAAATTCCAAATCAGTCTATTTCAATTTTAATGGATCTAGGGGAAATTCATATTCATGTTACTCTGAAGCTTCTTGGTAGTTTTATTCTTAAGCATGATAAGCATACAAGTAATTGGTTAGTTTAGTTAGCTACTAAAACTAAGAGGAAAATCAATGAGATGGTGAAGGGTTTTCCATTAGCACTGAATAGACTCCATACTCATGTAACTATGAATATATTACCACTTGGTTCTTGTGATGTTCTAATTGGAATGGATTGGTGGGAGCTGCCCTATGCCATTAGAAATTGTCACAACAAAGCATTTAATTATCTTGATGAAGAAGGAAACCAAAGGACAATGAAAGGTATTCCAAGGCCGGAGTATATAGGGCAGATCTCAGCCTTACAATTGAAGAAGTGCCTAAAAAAAGGGTGTCAATTATATGCATCTCATGTTGTGAAGCCAAAGGAAGACAAAGGCCTAAGTCTTGTGGATTTTCTAGTGTTATAAAAATCTAGATATGTGTTTTTAGAGGAAGTTCTTGGAATATGTTATCGGATAAATCGATGAATGCAAACGAAAATAATGTGTAACAGACTACCACCAAAAGGACATTGATTTCTCTATTGATCTAGTGCTTAGCTACTCCAATTTCCAAGACTTCATACAGAGCTACTCAAATATCCAAGACTCCATATAAAATGAGTACAATAGAGTTGAAAGAGTTGCAAATGCAATTGGATGAATTGCTAGAAAAATGGTATATACACCCAAGTGTCTCTACTTGGGGAGCACTAATATTGTTTGTAAAAAAAAAGATGGAACTTTGAGGTTATATATTGATTATAGGCGACTTAATAATGCTACTAGAAGAAATAAATATCCTCTACCTAGAATTGATCATTTATTTGATCAATTGAGAGAAACAACTATCTTTTCAAAGATAGACTTGAGGTAATGATACTATCAAATGAGAATAAAAGATGAAGACATTTGTCAAACAATCTTCAGAACTATATATGGACACTATGAGTTTGTAGTGGTATTATTTGGATTAACAAATGCACACACTACTTTTATGTGTCTTATGATGGAATTTTCCATCAATACTTGGAAAAGTTTGTAATTATTTACCTTGATGACATTCTTATTTACTCAAAGTTAGAAGAAGAGCACGAAGAGATTTTATAACTAGTTTTGCAAGTGTTACAAGAACACCAAATCTATGCAAAATTGAGTAAATGTTCATTTTAATCACAAGCAAATTCAATATTTGGAACATATCATTTCCGAGAAAGGAGTATCAATAAATCGAGAGAAAACTGGATCTATAATGGGAAGCCCACACTTAGGAATGTTTCAAATGTGAGATCATCCATGGGTCTTGTTGGATAATATAGAATATTTATAGATGGATGTTCTTGCATTGCATTTCTAGTTACCTTTCTCCAAATGAAAGGGAAACAAATTGAATGGACAAAGCAGTGTGAGGATGGTTTCCATCCATTAAAGGAATTCCTCATCTATTAAGAAATAAATATCCTCTACCCAGAATTGATCATTTATTTGATCGGTTGAGGGAAGAAAATATCTTTTCAAAGATAGACTTGAGGTTAGGATACTATCAAATGAGAATAAAAGATGAAGACGCTTGTCAAACAATCTTCAGAACTACAAATGGACACTATGAGTTTGTAGTGGTGCTATTTAGATAGACAAATGCACCAACTACTTTTATGTGTCTTATGATGGAATTTTCCATCAATACTTGGAAAAGTTTGTAATTATTTACCTTGGTGACATTCTTGTTTACTCAAAGTTAGAAGAAGAGCATGAAGAGCATTTACAACTAGTTTTGCAAGTGTTGTGAGAACACCTACTCTATGCAAAATCAAGTAAATGTTCATTTTATCAGAGGCAAATACAAGATTTGAAACATATATTTTTCGAGAAAGGAGTAGCACTAAATCAAGAGAAAATTGGATCTATAATGGGAAGCCAACACTCAAGAATGTTTCAAATGTGAGATCATTCATGAATCTTGTTGGATACTATATAAAATTTATAGAGGGATCTTCTTGAATTGCATTTATAATCAACTTTCTCCAAATGAAAGGGAAACAAATTGAATGGAAAAAGCAATGTGAGGATGGTTTCCATATTTTAAAGGAATTGCTTACCAACACACAAATTCTTAAAATTGTTGATCCGAATGAAGAATTTTTGTGTGTGCACAGATGCTTGTGAAGAAGGGATCAATGGAATGTTCATCCAAAATGGGCATGTGGTGTGTTATGGATCTTGAAAGCTTAAAGAACATGAGAAGAATTATGTTACACATGATTTAGAGCTTGCTTACATATTGCATGCATTGAAAATGTGGAGGCACTATTTGATGGGAAAAAAATCCAAGTTAAGAAAGGATCGTAATGGTCTTAAATATTTGTTTGAGCAACAAAATCTGAAAGTTGGAAAAACAGGATGGCTAGAATTTCTTTGTGAATTTGATTTTGACATCAAGCACATTAAAATAAAAGAGAACAAAGTTGCTAATGCACTCAACAGAAGATTACATGCAATGCATGCTACAACAATTAGCACGTGTAAATCAATTTTGAAGAGTGAAATTCTCAAAGTTCTTATGACAGATGGATACTACCTTCAAATAAAGGAAGGATTGCAATGAAAAAATGTACAACATAAACATGAGGAGTATAAGATAGTAGATGATGGAATTCTTGCACATAAAAATTGAATTTATATTCCTAATTTTAGCTAGTTGAGGAAACTCATTTGCAATGAAATGCATGATGTTCCATATTTGGGTTACAATACTTTTGCCCAACAATGAAAAAAGATGTTGTTGAATACATAATAAGTTGTATGGAGTGTCAATGAGTAAAATATAAGGATGGACATCCACCAAGTTTGTTACAACCACTGGAAATGCCAAAATGGAAATGGGAGGTAGTAGCTATTGATTTTATCACTAGATTACCAAAAATAATGAGACAACATGACTCCATCATGGTGGTGGTGGATAAATTAACAAAGGTTGCCCATTTCATTCCAATTAAGTCCACACATAAAGGCAACAAACATAACATAAATCTACATGAAAGAAATAGTTAGATTACATGGAATCCTCAAGGCCATTGTTTCTAATGGAGACCCTAATCTCACTTCGAACTTTTGGAAGGTATTATTCAAGGGTTTTTGCAAAATCTGAATTTCAGTATAACATACCATTTGTAGAAAAGGAAAAATTCAAACAAGTAATTGAAGATAGGTTATGGATGTATGTGATGGAAAAGGCATCCAAGTGGGAAGATTATTTGTACTCAGTGGAGTTTTCATACAAAAATAGACATCACACCTCTCTAAAGATGTGTCAATTTGAAGCTTTCTATGGCAAAAAATGCAACACCCTAATAAGTTGGGATAACCTAGCTGATTGAGTTACACTTGGGCCATAATTGCTCAAGGAAATGGAAGAACAAATAGTCAAAATCAAGTAGAATTTGAAAGCAACAAAAGATATGATGAAAATTTATGTATATAAGAGTAGAGAGCATAACATATTTTTGGGGAGCATGTGTTTCTAAGAGTGAGAGTGAAGAAAATATCATTAAATTTTGAAAATTGTGCCAAGATAGCAACAAGATATTGTGGACCTTTTGAAATCCCTGATAGAATAAGATCACTAACATATATGTCAATTAGGTTTAGCTCGAGTGGTTGGGAGGAATGATTGTTATCCTCCCCACCCAGGTTTAATTCTAGTAATTGACATGTTAAGCTCTTAATGAGTGTAGTATTGTAATGGCTTCAAGCCTTGTTGTTGATCGACCTTGTGCCATGAAGATTCTAGGGTTTTCCCTGAGTACCATCCTTGAAATGAGGGAAGTACTTAGGGGTTTTCCCTGGGCTTTGTAACCTAGAAAAAGAAAAGAATCAATAGCATGTATGCTTGCATTGTCTACTAATATAAAAAATCACAATGTGTTTCATGCATTCTTGATAAAGAAGTATGTTCATGATTCTAACAATGTCATTGATTGGGCTTTGATCTAGGTGGAATTAGAAGGAGTGTTCCAAATATAACCAATTTGCATCCTCGACAAGAAAGTCACATTGTTATGGAATAAAGCCATTGAGCAGGCAAAGGTCCAATGGGCCATTACAATCTCGATGAAGTAACATGGGAGATGGAGGATACTATGTGGAAGGAATACCCATTTTTGTTTTAATATTGCACCAAGACTAGTGGTAATATAAGGGGGACAAAAATGTGATACCCCTATTTTAATCCCTAGATTATGGATGTGCATGTAATCATTGATTAGTTATAAGCATATACATATGTGGTCTAAGCTGAAGTATGACATTAAATATTGAATATTCACCAAGAAAGTAACTATGTCTATGATATATTTTGGTTTTGTAAAGCACATGCATTACAAATATAATATAAAGACCACTAAAAGGATGTAAGCAAAAAATAATATCAAAGGGACTATGAGTCCACAAGAGGGGAATAAAGGGGACTTAGGGGACTAAGAGAAAATTAAGAATATTTCATTGATGCCACCCTTTATCCTAAGTTCTCCCACTTTTATCTATGCTCAATTACTCACCAACCTTGAGAATAATTGTCCAAAGGAACAATATGTGGACTTTTTGTGAAGGCATATCATCTCTTCTTAGCATTTAGTATATTAACTATGACTTTAGGCATGCAAGCTTCTTCTCTCGCCCATTGTACTTTGAGATCATTCTCTTATGCTCTCATGATGTCATACCTTATTACTAGAGCCTACTTGTGGAGAATGATTTATATTAACATGAGAAAACCATGACTAGGGTTATGGGTGAATGTTGAAGAGAAAGGAAGCCATTGTTCACTACTAAAATCCTCATTTCCCGACACTAGAAAATTCTTTGCCTAAAGTGGAGAACTAGACGAAAAGGGGATTTCCTTATGGACTGCGTGGTAGAGAAAGGGATTCCTTTCCTTGCGTTGTGTAAGTTGATAGGGAAGATTGTGGCTAGTTGAAATAAGATTGTTGTACTTGAGAGCTCTATAATTGAGCTTAGCAAGAGAGATTAGGGCCAACTAGTAGGATTCTACCTTTGTGGATTCATTTCCCCGACTCAGGGTCAGCCTCTGCGATAGAGTGCCTAGTGTTGGGTGGAACAATTTTTTCTTGTAGCTAATGGGTGGAGAATTACAAAAAAGATGGCTATTTATTTTTGTTGTTGTTATTCCCTTATTGAATTTATTTTTGTTATGAGACATTTGATGACAATGAGTAATTGGGAAAGATTAATATACTTAAAATTTTCTTTTGGAATGCATTAATGGGCTACATGTGTTGTCATTGTTAAACATATTAGTGTTTTTCATGCCATTGTATTAATTCCCAGAAATAATTGAAGTTAATGTTACATGAGTTCTATGTGTTGTGCAGTTCATGGGCATTGCATCTTCTTACATGTGCTCATTATGACTATTGTTGTACTATTTGCATATTAGAATGCATGAGTAGTGTACTTGGTGCTTTTTGGAGTACCACGTCCCTCCAATGTCAATATAGAGGGGGCCAAGTACAATACATGATTCTTCTATTCTATGTTCATTCTTTATCAATAACAAAAACTAATAGACACGAATCATATGTGCCTCCTAGCCCAAACTTGTTTTCTTGTCTACATCTTGATGCGGATAATACGACAATGCTTTTATTTCAATGTACACAACAATTATTAAAGCATGTCTGATCCTCCTCTAACCCATGACGTGCTGACATATTTTTTATTTTTTTGGTTGTTTTCTCTACATCTATGGTTTACTCTCCCTCACAGGTCGCCTGCAAGAGTGATGTGTCACTTCAATCCACATTTAAGAACTACAGATTGGTTCACAACTTCAACAACTCATGTCTCTCCTTATATTAATTGGAAATACTCTAGCATTTCACACTCACTATCCTCCCAGACATCCTAACTCCACCTCAACCCTTTAATTTGATAGTTAGGGTTCTTTGTTATAGTCTCGTTGATCAAAATTTGGTCACCTATATATTCCTGCTCCTGGAATAATAATAAAAATGATATTGGAAGATGAATATTTTTGAACTATTATATGTTCATTGCATATCCCTTGGTATCAGCTTCGTCATGCATTTCGTGGAATAAAAATCTGAGTCACCATGACCAAGATACACATACTTCTATCCAGAAGTCCAATGGAGGTATTACAAGAAGAAATATGAAAAATGTTCTAAGGGACATGTTCTTTCCTCCCCTTTCCCTTCACCTCTACTCATTCTCTCATTTTATACGTAGTCATTTTTCCCATTGTCTCATTACTTTCATATTCCCCTTACCATTTTCCACACTTAACCATTTTTCCTTATTGCTGTCAACGTTCACATTCATTTCCCTTTTCCTTTCCCCAAATTTCACATAATTCTTTTTATTTCCCATATATTTCTTTTTATTTTTCATATTTCCCATATTTCTTTCCATATTTCATGTGATCCATTATATATTTTCTAGACTTAGTCTTATTTACTATGACTTATCAGGGGTTGCAGGGTTGGTGATATTTCTTAAGAGTTTGTTTTATCTCTACTACCCTCACAATGCACTTTGACTTCCGCCACCTTCATAATGCACCCAACTCTTTTTACTACTCTTTACTATGTAACTTCTCCAACACTTAACCAAATATATATGAGTTATTGTTGCCCTCACAATGCACTTTGACTTCCACCACCTTCATAATGCACACAACTCTTTTTACTACTCTTTACTATGTAACTTCTCCAACACTTAGCAAAATATATATGAGTTACCGCAGGTTCGCGGGTTGGTGAGGGTTGGTGATATTTATTTCATATGTTATATGCAAGTCCGTCGACCGATTCTGAAGAACCCGCCATATTATTTTAATAATATTTTTCACATCCTAAGTTCTATGAGGAACATCTCCAAGTGAGACATGGAACTTTATTAACCAATGAGATATATCCACATGGCATTGAAATGGATGGTGCCACATGGCAACTAATTAATGGATACACGTGGCAACATACAAGAAGTCACACATGGCATGATTTTATTGGATGACATATTGCAGATTTTTATTGGAAGATTGTTGGCCTACCGAGTGATGACATGTGGAAACATTTGGTTGGGTGACTCATCATAGCTGACTGGGTAGATTGGTGGTTGACTGGGCATGCAAAATTATTATTATATTCAACAATTTTCCAAGGGTCGAATCATCCAAGCTCCATAATCTTCTCTCTTATTTATTTCTTATCAAGTGTATGTTACACTTAACATTATATACCACTAATAATGTTTTATTCTAGTACATGTGGGATAAGAATAAAGAAGAAAAGTCGAAATTCAACAAAGGAGGTCAAAATTAAATCAAGGGCCCACATTTACCCATCAATTTTGATCGACGGTGGCTGAGTGTTGATCTTGTAGAGGCCATAACTTGAGATCTGGATGTCGAATCACACAAATTTTATACCGTTGGAAACGTATTTCGACATAGAAGATGGTGGTATAGGTTTCAAGTGCTGAAAGTTGATACATTTTTCTTAGAAATTAAAATATTAGTCAATTGCATTTTTAATGGGCTTGCGTGACAACTCAACTTCACGACCTCATATCTTGAGATCTGGGAGTCGGATTTGGACAAACCTTATATCGTTGGAAATATAAGACAATAGAGATTAGATATAAATTGGTTTAAATGGCTGAAAGGTTGTATATCCTATCCAAAAAATTGTACGGGAATTTCTAGAAGGGAGAAACCCTAACTACTAAAGTAGTTAGAAAATATCATCTTAAAAAGACAAGAGAGGCTTCATCAAAGGTTCCCAAGAATCATAATTTTCAGAGGGGCAGGGTAGAATATCAGAGGAAGAAAAAGTTGCAGCCATGAATACACAACTAAGTTTCTGATCAAAGAAAATAGATCTCCATCTTCTCCACTCTTTATATTCTTCTACACCATTTCTCATAGTTTTATGCTTGAGTCTCTGAATTGGGCACAAGGCTAAGTTCTTGAGTGTTCTTCTTGTATTCTTCCAAAATGTTCTTCTTGTATGATCATGGAGTATTTACAGTCATATATATGGCTGTCAAATATTTTGTAATGAAGAACATTTTCATGAATAAACTCCACAAAGAATTGCTTTGGGGTTGATCTTGACTGTATCTTGTAACTTTGAGTTTTAAGTATGAGATATTTGAGGTTGACCTATCAAATTCTCTTTTGATCTTGATAGCAATACTCTTTTAAAATTCTTTGATATGATCAAATCAATCTCTCCTACTTCTTGTGAAGAAGATATTGATGCATTTATATATGATTAAGAAGATTGTGTGTGATGCTGATAACAATTTAATTCTGATGTTGAAGCACTCCTTCAATCTTTTCTTATTGTAAAAAGACTTTTGTTTCACATAAAAATTGTATTCAGGTTATTGAAGAACCATTTTATTTCACAGTCTCAAGCAATAAAGATTTAGGGTTTGTTTCCTAGCACTCTCCTAATCCAAGATATCACAGATATATCTTTTAGCCCAAGAGGAGTACCACCTCTCTAAAATTGAAGGGGGACTAATGTCCTCGTGAGGTCGTTTCAGTCCTGACGGATTAAAGCGTCAAAAAGTCCCCACAACTCTCACTCTAGCTCAACCCTATGATCTTTGTCTCACTGGTGCCCTCACACTCAACCCCACTTTCAAATCTCACTTCACTTCACCATATCCTCCCCCTCCTATATCTCATCACATATTGCCCATTCTTTAATCATATTCCTCACATGACTGATTGGGTGTTGCTCCCAACTATCAACACAAAATCACTCCACTTGTTTGCGAGTCATATATAAATATTTTTTCCACTCAAAATAAGGCATTTACATCACGTTTTTCGACACTCACTAAGCTCCCATGTATTACTTATGTTCGTAACTACCCACCCTCACCCTAATGTTGCTCACCTTATTCCACATGCAACAATCTATGGCCTTCCTCTCACAAAAATCCTTTCCCTTACCACCATTCATTGTTTTACTACTCAATCCACTCCCACTATGTCCCCCACACATTTCCTTTCACTCATAAATCCACCCAAAGAAAGATCGATCCCTAAATATTCCATGGATGCCCCTCCCACTATCCACCAGTTTGTAGAAACCATTGCCCTGGATTTTCAAAACCAGACACCCAACCCTCCTCTCACTCCAAACTACATCTCCACACCCATATAACCCTCCCTAAATTCATTAGTACTCTCAATGAAAAGAAATTGGACTCGTGGATTTGTAGTTTTAATGCATATTTTTAAACCTCCCCAAATTTAACAGAGCATAATAAGTTGGAATGGGACAGGGTACACTTAGAAAGAACAACTCAAGAATGGTGACACCACCAAAGTAGGCACTACCCAAAAAAAATGATGTGCACCACCCTCTTCCTCAAGAGCAATCATTACCCTTCATTTATATTGACCCCTTTGGTACCCCATTGATCGCACCCTCCTCTATTAGGCAAGAAGTGTCACAAATACCTCCACAATATCACTTTAACATCCCCACCCTACATAATCTCTGGCACTTACATTGCAACTTGAGATATGGGATTGGAAACACCCTTTAGTTGCAGAAGAATATAGACTTGCAAGAGATAAGCAATGACAACAAACGAAGACCCCAACGTCTCCACCTCATCATCCAGTGGAATTTCTAGAACCACCTTCTACACCATCTATTGGAGCATTTCAAACTACACCTATATCACCTTTCCTAAATCAACAAGATAGTGGGGACACTGTCCAACTCAAACTAGGAGGAATTGATGTGTTCAACGTCACATTGGAGAGAGGATCCCCACATGTACAACTTGGCTATGTGTGCCCCAAAAATGATGGTGCTTGAGCAATCATGCAATATATAGTAAGCTAGAATATAATTGCTTATTATTTGTAAGAACCAATCAACTTTGAAGTTGACTATGTTCCTCATTTTGAGCAGTTAGTTATCTTATATGTTGGGAGTGGGTCAACTTTGATTATGATATGGATTATTCTATCATATATTCATTATCTATAAATGACAAAAATTGGTAAACACAACCATATCTATCTCTTGGACCAAACTTGTTTTCATGTCTGCATCTTGTTGCAGATAACACAAGATGTCTTTATTGCAAGGCACACACCAATACTGAGAAATCATAGAAGCCTCTAGGAAACCAAGTGAGATCATATCACTAGATATTAGCGATATATAGTCTTTATTTTTTTACTTCGAGGGAGTTCTTGGAGGCAAGCACATCTTAAAAGTCTTGATTGCGATGGTTTTATCACACAAAGTATCAATTGTTATTGTTGCAAAGTGGACAATCTATGTGCAAGAGGGAGACATGTGTCCCAAGCACAAAAGGTAAACTCTACCAAAAACAAGCCCAAGAGGTAAGAATATTTTGTTTTGCAAGTTATCGGATTCATAAAGATGCCACCAAAGAAAAAAACTCAAAACAAAGAGGGTGTCTATGGAAACCGTCTCGGAGAAACATCACAAGAAGAAAGAAGATCGAGCGATGGAAGAAAATTGAAAATCAAAACAAGGAAACAAGTGGATCCTTAATACATAGATCGATCATCAAGATCTACATTTGAGACTAGATTTGATAATCGAAAGACACTAGATCATAATCCTTTAATGAATCATCAGACAAATCCCATAGTTATTGGAAGAAAAGACATAAGAAGCATAAAGAGAGATAAGATAGAAGGATACACAAAGATATTTTTGATTAGGATTATAAATGGAGAAGAAGCAAAACTAGGCATCACACAATCATTTCAAAGGTACTAGCATATGATAGGACAACCAATGGGGATTACCACCAATTTTCCATAGAAGCA
>JASDQU011176688.1:0-26744 GCA_032191745.1 Picea mariana
TTATTATTTGAAATTATCTCTTTTTCAAGGCGTTGAGTATTTTTTCTGAGGGTTTTCTATGCTATATTGATATTTGGTTCTTAACAAAATTACTAAGGATGCTAAATCAAGCTACTAACTTTATTCTCATGGCTCCACTGTAGGTTTTGACCATCAAGATGTTGGAGTGGAGGGAAAGAGAACACGAGGATGATGATTTCATCATTGGGAATGACCCGAGAACAGTTAATGCCTTTCGGCAATGCGAGATCCGAAAATTCTTCAAGATTCAGTGAATGAGATCCCAGCTCAGATTGCTTGAGTACTTGGTCCACATGTGGGATGTGGACCAATAGGTGTTTCATGTGGGATCCCATGTTCTTTCCTTAGATATCGAGGATATCTATTTTTTGACAGGGTTTTCATGCCATGGATCCCATGTGACATTGAAAAGAGGCAGAGGTGGTTGTCTTCCTATGAGTGAGTATGTCCGATGATACTGTGATCCTGAGGCCAAGAGATGCAAGGGCAAGGTTGCCATTAGGGGTGTCCAATATTTACCCCTACAAACTATCTTGTTCATTATCTCTCATGTGGTGGGGAGTGAATCTCCTCACATGGCACTCCAGAGTTATTTTTAGTATGCAGTGGAGTGTATGGAGCCTCGAGTTTTTAACTGGTCAGATGAGGTTCTTTGCAGTATGAAGAGATGGCTGGCAAAGTGCAGGAACGATGAATTGAAATAGTTCAGGTACAGATCTCTTTTGGTGTCCTTCTTCCTCGAGAGGGTTCCACATATATGATTACAGGTAGAGTGGGGCCTGCCAGCCCCACGTGATCCAAGGATGAATAGGTGGTGTGACCTCATGTCTCGGCATGTAGCGGGCCCCATCATAAAATACAATGACGCATTATTCGACTAGTTGAGGCCTCAGATATTGATTATAGATGATTACGCGTATGCCAGATTAGATTTCAGAGGTGACCCAGATTTGGTTCTACCTGAAGATTCTCAGTGGGGGATCTTTGTAAGAAGTACATTTTTGGTTTTATAATGTTTTTGTAAATTTTGATATATGACGTGTTTTTTATGTTTTTAATCTGAGGACTAATAAAAAATTATTTTGACAACACAGATGTAGGGCCACATCACCCTCCAGGTACATCGCCTATCTAGAGATGAGGGGAAGAAGCCTAGGCAGTAGGATGGGATGCTGATGATTACAAGGCGATCAAGCATAACCTAGAGGGATTGATAGTAGATATCCCGAACATCTCTATTGATGAGATCCCAAGACGTTATCAGCGCCATACTGTGGATGTATTTGGTTCTATTAGTCGACTTCTCCTTAGGGTAGCACAAGTAGTTTTGTGCTATCGTGAGCGACATCCTTGATGTTATTTTGTATACGAAGCCATGTGATTCTCTTTTTTGATATTTTGGTCTTCGGATAAAAAACATTTGTAAAAAGTTTTATCATTATATATACATGAGGCTTCTACCGGCTTACTTTCCTTTATATACAAAATGTGATTGGATTTATAAGTGTCTCAAATGTCTGTCTAATACATAATTAGCTAATGCATCAGTTAATGTATTTAGACATCTAGGGATGTGTTAATATTCAATATAATCAAAATAACATTCCAAGAGGTGAAATCGTAAATATACTCTTAACAAAGTAGGACTTCAGATAGCATAGACATTACTTAACTGTAGTACTACTTGCTATAAATCAAGCCATACAAACAGGTGACGGATTCCAAGTGAAATAGCTTCGGTCAACAATTCGATGATTCCACTATATTCTGTGATATTGTCAGTTGCATGACCAAGACAAAGACTGTGTAGACTTATTAGTTTGTTTCTAGGTGCGTAGATTGCCCAGGCAATAGAGGCTAAGTTCTGAGTACTATGACTAACCCGATTGACGAAGCCAATGTGGGGTAGCAAAGACACCGACATCTGGAAACCAGGCACAACACAAGGTAAGAAGTCAGGGGTGGAAACCAAATAATGAAAAAGCACAAAAAAGTAGCACACAAGAGTATGATACAGTAAAAATACAAGCACACATGCAAAGATAGCCTAAGCATAATACTTCTTCAAGTAAAGCCCGTTTTTGGGTTCACTCAAAGGAATGCCATCATAATCCACTAACTCATAGGCTCCCTTCTCCAACACTCGTTTTATGATATAAGGGCCTCACCACATAGGATCGAATTTTCTGGCCTCTAGTAAATCATGATCTTGTTCATAGAGGAGAACTAGATCACCTTCAGAGAAAACACGTGGCTTGACATGCTTGTCATATTGGGTTTTGACGCGTTTTTTCTGGGTTTCAATAACCAAGGTGGCATCACGGTGGGTTTCATTTAATTGCATCAGATACAATAGATGTTCTTTCTCCACAGAGGTGTTTGGGAGAAGTTCAATGACTATCTTCAATGATGGTATCTCACATTCAATTGATAGAACGACTTTAATATCATACACTAATTGAAAAGGTGTAAATCTTGTGGTAGACTTCACAGATGTATGATAGGCCCATAATGCTGAAAACAACATCGTGTGCCAACTTGTCTTGTGAATTCATATTATCCATCGAAGCATAGTGATAAGAAATTTGTTTATTGCTTCAACTTCACCATTGGCCTGTGGATAGTAGGGGGTTTAGTTTTCATGGCGAAGACCCAACTTTTCGATAAGCTCGAACATCATGAAATTTTGAAAATGGCTACCGTGATCAGTGACGATATCTTTCAAAATTCCAAATTGCGTGATGATATGATTGAATATGAATAGGGATGCAGGTTTTCCGGTATTATCGAATGTAGGCATCGCCTCGGCCCATTTCATGAAATAATCCATAGCTACAATGATGTATCCATGCCCCTCGTCTGAGTGAGGGTTACATGTCATGAAATCGATGCCCCATTTTGTGAAAGGACCAATGGATACTACAGGGTGTAATGGAGCGGGGTGAGATCTTATCTTGTTATTGTATGTTTGACAAGCATGGCACTTTTGGATGACATTTATACAGTCTTTAAACAAAGAAGGCCAGACGTACCATGCTTGTAAGATCTTTTGGGCAGTGTCATACCCAAACATATGACCACCACATGCTCTAGAGTGGTAGTCATTCAAATCTTTCTCATCCTCATCGAAGGTGAGACAGTGTCGTAAAATAGATTCAACACCAAGATGATAAAGAGTGTCACTGAGAATTATGTATTGATGGGCTTGATACCGTTTGCAACGATGGTTTGTACTAGAGAGGCTAGGCCAGAAATTTTGAGTTTGGAGATAAATGATAATATCTCCATACCAAGCGTCATTAGAACTGATCATAAAAAGTGATTTATCGGGTAGGGAATCATCTGCCACATTTTTTGTCTCAGTGGGGGGAAGGTCACATATCAATTCAGAAAATACCAAAGATTTCTTAGACTTAGCGCATTCAGACTCTAATTCAAACTCCTAGAGAATCATTATCCATTTGGAGTACTTTCCCTCTAGCAATTGGCATGTAAGGATATGTTGCATAGGGTTGCAATCAGAAATAACAGTGGTCTTGCGTAGTAAGATATAGTGACGAAAACATTGGATAGCTTGAACACCTTCCAAGGCCAGTTTTTCCACATGTAGGTAATTGGCTTCGGTATTCATGAGACTTTGACTCAAATAATAAATTACATGTTTGTCGTGCGAATCATATTCTTGGACTCAAAATATGGCAATGGTAGAGTCTAAGGCGGTGAGGTAGAGGAAATAGTCTCGACTGTAATTTGGTGGGAAAAGAAAAGGTGTACATGTGAGGGAAAGTTTCAAAGCTTCGAAGGCTTTGTTGGTAGTCTCATCCCATATGAATTCATAACCCTTCTTCAACAATCGAGTAAATCCTAGCGTTAACTCAGCGTAATTCAGAATGAATTGACGAAAAAAAATTTCCTTCCCTTGCAAACTTTGGAGCTGGCGTATTGTGGAAGGAGGAGGTAGATGAAAGATAGCCTCAACCTTCAAAGGGTACACCCTAATTCCATGAAGTGACACAATAAAACCTAGAAGTTGGCCGAACTCCACACAAAAAACACATTTGTGTGGGTTTAAACGTATACGATAGTAACGACAGCGAAGGAAAATGGCTTAGAGATGCGTTGGGTGATCTTGGAGACGCATGGAATGCACCGGTAGATCATCAAGATACAGTTGTTCGATGTGCTCGATAACATGAAAAGAATAAGACATGGCACGTTGAAAAGTTGCACCAATGTTCTTCAAACCAAAAGGTAGTTTCCGATAGGAAAAGGTACCCCAAGGACAAATGAAAGAAGTTTTGTGTTGATCCATGGGTAGAATGTTAATCTAATTATAGTAGGAGAAACCTTCCATTAAAGAGAATATTTCTCTTCCGAAACAATCGTCAACTATCTGGTCGACGAAGGGGGTTGGAAATTTTTTCGTAGGACAAGATTTATTGATATCCCTATAATCGACGCATACACGGATCATGCCCTGTTTTTTATTTACTGGAACTAGATTGGATACCCAATCGGTTAAAGCCACTGGATAGATAAATCCAACCTTGAGAAGTTTTTCAACTTCGAGCTTGATAGAGGCGACTTTACGAGGGTGGACTAGGCGCAGTCTCTGCTGAATGGGTTTAGCATTCGGATAGGTCTTAATTTCATGCACAATGATATCAGGGTCAATACATGACATCTCTTCGTAGCTCCAAAAGAAAATGTCACAGAAATATTGAAAAATAGCTTTATAAGTGACGACTTCATCATCGGAACAAGCAGCTCTGATGTGAACATTTTCGACAACTATGGGTTTAATGGATATGTCAAGAGGAATGGTGGGAGAAATGTTACTCAGGTTCCCTTCATAAAGCACATCGTGTGTTGACTCGGGAACTGAGGAAATGACAACAATGGTCGAAAGAGTCGAAATCCATTGGTAACTCTCTATGGTGTGTTGTTCAAGGAAGAGAATGGAACGATAATGTCCATCATCCCAAGGGGTGTCTTCCATGGAAAAAACTGACATGATCATCTCATTCGTAGGAAAGAAGATGTGAAATGGATCGGGAGATGAATCACCAAGAGAGGGAGAAGAAGGGGTTGTTGATTGAATGGATTTATAAACAGATTCAACTGGACTTAAGGGAATTTGTTCGCCATAGCGAAGATAATCACCAGGGTCAAGTACTATCCATGGGTCATAAGATGCAAAGGTTTCGAGAACAAAGGTGGAAATCATGTTGATGGAGGTGAAAAAAGGAGGTGGAATGTTGGGTGGTGGGTTTGGGAATGTACCCATCAAAGTTGAATCTTATAGAAGACCCACATTGACATTCTCGTACTCGTGAGGTGTCTTTGAGATAAATGGCATGTTGCTAGTATGGGAATCAGAGTTAAAAAAGTCCATTTGGTCCACAGTAACTACTTTTCCTTGGTGTGGGAAACGTAACATGAGAAAAAATATAGACACAACTGCACACATGGAATCAATCTAGCTACGACCAAGTAAGAGGTTATAGTCAAGAAGTGCTTCAAATACCTTGACCTCGACATTGACCGATTTTCCTTCCAACGTAATAGACAAAGAGGGAAGAACACCATAGGGTTTAAAACCAGATCCATTGAAGGCCTTAAGTGTGTTGTGTGATTCACTGAGGGGAGGAGAGCCAATGGCTTTCCAATAGGTAACAGACATAACGCACGTCGAGGTGCCCACATTAATAACAATTCTATAGATATTCTTTTTCTCTATAACAACTTGGATTTGAAACGCTAACTGAGGAGGTAGCCTTGGATGTGATCTTCCAGGTCAAATATTATCAAATTCATATCCGTGGGGTCAATTCCACCAATGGATTTTAACGGTGCTTTCCACTGAGCGAGACAACTTTGAAGGACTTCGAGAGCTGACATCGCGAAGGGTTCTTACACAAAATCTTCTATAATATTGTAGTTTTGAGTAGCATGCGCGTGAGGATTAAAGGAAGACTTTCGAACAATGCCCTTTAGAGGAGGGTAGAGGAATGTATCGAGACTCGGTCATTCGAGATGAAGAGGATCATTGGGAGGTGAATTTGAGGGAGGTGGTTGAACCAACAAAGGTGGTATATCATCAAATTTATCCTTTGAGGGAGAGTAATCTTTGGCCCGATTGGTGATATAAACGTCCATTTTTTAATCACTAGTACACATAAGGACATACGAAGTGGCAGAAGGAGAGGGTTGGTCATGAATGACCAATTGGACCTACTATTGAGAAGGGAAAGGTTTTGACAAAATGATAGGTGTGGGAGGTTTCGCAGTCCCTTGAAGGAACTTAGTGACCTCAGAACGTCTTGGACAATCTTTCGTGTAGTGATCATCACCACAGATAAGGCAAGGATATCGAGGTTTATGCTTATCCTTATCATCAACAGGTTTCTTTTTGGCTTTCTCATATTGAAGATTATTATTTTTATCCTCTTTATTCCCACCCTTTCCTTTTTTAGATTTATTTTTTTCGGAAGGGGTAGATTGAATGGAGTTAACCTCAAAAGTTTTTTCTATGGAAGGAGTAGGAGTGGGAGAACTTTGGGCATTAGAAGAATTAGATTTGGGATTAGTGTGAGAGGCTAGCATAGATTGAGGTTGAGCATGGAAGGTGCCAATCACACCATCAGTGGCATGAGAATCCATTGGCGTTGTTGAGGTAGCGGTGGTAGAAGGACGAGGAACATTAGGGAGAAAGTTGTAAAGAGTGTCCATTGGCGAATAAACTAGATCTAAGTATTGAGAACGATTGATTTCCTACTCTTCAGTGACAACTCCACCCATGGAAATATCACACGAGATTTTATTCATGAATGATTTGGTGAACCATTTAGCTAATAACTGATCAGGAAGGTCGAGTTTGATCAAACATCGTCTTCATCTCCACTCGTGGATGTGATTGGAAATATGAGTGGCCAAATATTTATTAAAGGAACTCAAAATCTCGGTTCCTGTCTCATAGCGAATTAGCATTTGGTAACGTGTGATAAAATCCATGGCTAGGGTATTAAAGTCATTGAAGTAGCCTTGTGTAATTCTATGTACCACTTTGCAACCAAACCCATAAGAGTTCGTTGGAAGAGTCGTAACTGAATGGAATCATCCATCAAATATTTGGACGAACACCAAAGGTGAAAATTCATAACATGGTTGTTTGGGTATTCTCCTAGTTTACCGTCAAATTTGGAAATGTTGGACGGTAACTTGGCCGGTATAACGGGCCGATGGGGAGAATGTAAGATAGGGTCATTCAAGATTCTAGACAAGTCAAATAGATCCAAAGTGGATAAAAATGGAAATTGTCTATTCATGTGAAGATATTGGTGACTTTGGGGAGGAAGTCCCATCGGTATACTAGTAGGACCATAAGTAGTCTGCATGTAAGGCGAAGGTCCTGACAGATTCAGACGTGGATGTGGAGGCATGTATCCCATAGGGTTGTACTGATTAGGGATGTTCCCTTGAAAAGGGACACTAGAATGAACATTCAAATGCAAAATGGGATTGGACGACCCAAAATATGTCTAGCCCGAGTGAGGGGGTACAAAAGACTTGAATTGAGGTTGTTGCCCCCCAAACAATTGTGTATTTCCCTGGATGAGAAGGTTCCAATATTGTACTAGCGATCCTGGTATGTTCTATCCATAGGGTGGTTTATAACCTCCAACTGGGGGTTGTCCTCCAAGTGAGTATTATGTCCCAATTTGAATTTGACCCCCAAATTGAGTTTTCCCCCCAGGGTTAGATTTCCCTCCAACGAGAATCTGATAACCATAAGTGAATGAATAAGTGGTTCCCTTAATTGGATTGGAGCCACTTGGGCCAAATCCTCTAATAAAAGGTGGATAACACCCTCCGGAGAGGACTTGGGAAGGTGTCAGAACGAAACTGGAAGCAGCATTGTACCCAGGAGGAATGAAAACTCCAGAACCTCCAGATGGAAACTGGGTAGGAATGGGAATAGAGGTATTCAAAGAAGTATATCTAGGAAGAACTTACAGGATAGGTCATCAAAAGTGGTGTACCAATGGGATCTTGGGTAACCACTGTATTCACGGTGGGAATAGTCGTAGCATGTGGGACCATAGTAGAATGGGCCATTTGGAGAGAAATAGTCGAGTTAGGACCAACTGACTATGTGTCTGAAACAATGAGGATATGGCTAGTTGTACTAGCAAAGTAATATAGAGGTATCATGTAGGTAACAGATGTTTCGGGCAGTTCAGAGATGACAGGTGTATCAACACCTACCCCTGAGCCATAAAGGTCTCACACCGTACGAGGTGGGCTTATAAATATATCAATAGTCCAAAGGGTATTCTCGCCTTCAGGGTTGGTAAGGGGTCTGGTCGGTATTCCATAAGTTTCAACAACAAGCTCTCCGGATGAATTCAGTCAGAGAATATGTCTCTCATATCCAGGAGGCATTCAGAAGGAATCTAGAGAATCGGAAATAATTCAAAAATTGTCTAAAGAGTCATTTCTTTCTACTTGTGAAGTTGTGGTGTCCCGGACCTCTCTCTGTTGAGGAGAGCCCTCTGGTTGATCAGTAGGAAAAGGTTGATAACCCTCCAGATCTTTTGGGGGTAGCCCTTGCATTCTGTGTGAATGGCGTGGAGGGTCAATGTTAGCCGAACCAAATATTTTATGGAAAAAATATATTGCCAACTACGGAAACAAACAACACTAGCTAATAAAATCTAGGAATAAAAACAAGCAAACAAACCTTCTTATTTCAAATTCACTAGTTGGTGATGAAATCCAATGTCGCGAAGTCAAGACAAGAAGACGCTAAGATAGAGCAAGTGGAAAAGTTACATTGACAACCTGCTTAACGGACTTACACCCTGGTGCAATCTCCCACACATAATCATGGGTATACCCTCCAATGAGCCCGAGTGAGTCTAGAAAACGTTGATTCTAGGTACCGTGAAGACTTACCCCTCCACAGTCACCTTGTGTAAGACCCTAAAAAAGATAGGCTACTAAGGTTACCAAGAACAACAGTGATGCCTGGGGAAACAGTCGATAGTCTGATCCACGCACAAAGGCATGGTATCTAGCCCGAAATCAACTCGAAAGGATTCCACTCATCATTGTCGGTATACCTTTCAAGCGACCCCCATAATACGTGCAATCTTTACACCAAGACCAACAAAGCAAGGTTAGTAACTCTGCCAGTCTCAATGCGACCTCAGGTTTGACCCTTGTGTGAGAAGGGCTTCCCATGACAAAATGTTGCCAATGGATTTGAACACTCCCTATCACAAGATGCTATTGTGTGTTTTATGCTTTGAAGAGTGTGCCTCACAACCTATTCCAAAGTGCTACCCTAGCTAATGTTGATGTAAAAGAGCCCTAGAAAATAAAAGTCTTTAATTAAATTTTATAATTACGTAGTGTTTTATAAGTTGTTGTTTACGCAAGAGGAAGATGGAGATGAAACCAATGTTGTATGAGACCTTGACCCAATAATATGCAAACAGAGATTAATGATGCAATTTTTCGTTCAATGAATTCTATCTATAGTAGGGAGAAGGTATTTTTCCGGAATGATGTAAGCTACGAAATTTAAATTCTTTTTCTCGAATGAACACGATTTCAAACAATCATAAGTAATGAAATTTCTCATCTTTTTCTCTTTTAAAAAAAATAAATTGAATGCAATTTTTTTTCTTATGAATGATTACTTAAAAAGAATAAATGGCTTTAATTCTTCCTTTCCAAAACCAAAATAGGGATATAATGAAGAAAGGACAAGTAATCAAAGAAACTCAATACACTCAACAAGCACCCAAATCAAACTTTCAATGAAGATAAAAATGAAAAATGACAAGAAAGATGTTTCACTAGATGCAAATGAAAAATGACTTTCCAATCAAGGAGCAATCCAGAAAACATAATCAATCCAAAACTTTAAATCCAATCAAAATACTTTTAATCAATCAAGCACTCGGATGCAAAATCAGATACTATATCCTTGTTGATAAAAATTAAGAAGTCAAACTGGAAAAATGACTAAGAAAGGTATGTGATCTCCGAAAACCAATCGACAACGAGTTTCAAACTTAGAAAACAGTCAGATACTGGCATCAAAAGTCCCTGCCAAGTGATCAAAGAAAAATTGGGTATCAAAAGACAAGAAGGCCCAATCCAAAAATTTTACAAATAGTGTCGCAACCCAACAGTAGGGTATAGTGTGGAAATCAGGGGTTTTCGAGGGCTAGTTATAGGTAGGGTGCATAAAGTCTGCACTGGTCTAAACAGTCAGGTGCGGTGATCAAAGGTTTCTGTAGGTTGTGTATGGGTATAGTGTGGAAATTCCTATAAACAAAATAAATTTGGGAAAAGGACAAAGATTCTAAGTGAACTTTCATATCCAGAGAGTCTAAATGGATCCCCCACAAACTTAGAGACTGAATTAAAGTAAAAAAAGGTAGGCTAAAAGAAAATGGCCAACAAAAAACTGTAAACAATTTGTATCCCCAGTGGAGTTGCCAATTTTGTTATTGGATAAATCGATGAATGTGAGCATAAACTAATCTCCCTAGATCCACCTGGATCTAGAACAAAACAAGACAGGACATGAAGCTTTCCCTAAGTTACAATCATTAAATTTACTACCAAAGAATGAATGAATGACATACCTTTGAATATCGCTTCTTTATATCTTTGTTGTCCCTGTTTCGCTCCGGTGCTCTTGTGAAATAAGATTTGCAATGAAACAAACCAAGAAAAGTGAAACCAACAATAGTAGATTCAATGAAAACCTAAACATGTGATCAAGGAGTCATGTAATAAAATGAGAATGATTTTATGGGAAAGAAACATGTCACCGTATTATATTAAGTAAAAGTGGAAGATACAACCAAACTTCCTTGATGTCGCAAGTTCTCTTTCAGTGGTCCTTTGTTCCAACACACACACACTGGCTCTGAATTTGCATGAAGATGATCCATGAAAGTTTGATGGACAAATGGAGACCTCAAGCATCAATTGAAACAGGATTCCTCACACAGTCTTCAACCTATTCTTTTATCAACTCCTTGCTTAATCTTGCTTAACCTTTTCCATGAGAAACCCATGATTATATAGGATAAGGAGAAGTGGTTAAAGATATTAGGATGATCCCACAAAATCAGAGAAGCCAGTAGGATGCCAACCATATAGACACCCCCTCACATTCTAGAAGATCCCCTTCTAGAATATTTGTGAACTTCTTCCTTTCTTCAACTTTCAAACGTCACTTCACCCTACCTATATAGCAGCTTACAGAAACCCTGCAAGCCAGCTATAGAGAAACCTATGGAAATCAAGCATTTATGCATTGTGTACTACATGCAGCCTGTGATGTCCTTCCAAAAACCAGTTTTGTAGAGGAAGAAATTAGTTAATTTTCTCATGCAAAAGATCCTTTTGAGAGCCTGAACACATGCTTGTAAAATCATCATCAGGGTGACCAAAATAATGTGTAACACCCTCCACTTCAGGTTTTGCGCATGGATGATTTTAGGGGCTAAATTTCACTCATGGGATAATTTTCCATGGTTTTTCCACAAAAAAGATTCGCTATTCTAAAAATGATTCGCCCATATTTTATAGGATAAAATTATTTTACCTCAAAAATTGCCAAAATTTTATACAAACTATATAAAATCCTTAGAAATTTGAATATTTTAACAAAAATATCGCCAAACATTTATAGTTGGTATATGAAGGATTAGTAATATTCGCTAAGGTTTCTACATTTTAAAATAAATTTCCATCCTTAAAATCATCCCTAGTTTTGCGTGGTTTGATCTGGTATTCTCTGTAGGCAAAGGAACAACTCCTTTCATGTCTTTGGTGCCTACTGCAGGTGAGAATGACTACCAGTCATTTTGGGGATTGGAACTTGCAATTTTGTTGCTCTGTATGCCTTTTCTTATGCCCTGAGAGGTCGCCATGGCGTGATCAATGTATATTCGACACACAATATATCCAACAGACACACAGGGGGAGAAATCTTGAAAGAACTGGTCTGGCAAGGGAAATTGTAGATAGAGTGTGGGCCTGGTTCTACGACTGGAAAGAGTGTCAAGCATCCGATATTTATAACGAGTCATATAGAAAAAGGAATCATGCTGGAGGACAATTGTTACAGGAAAATCCCCCTTCGAACAGGTGGATTCCCTCTTGAACCCTAAATCTCTAAGATCAAGATATAAAGGTGTTAACTTGGGTCACTGACATCATTTTAAACCTATCTAAGCTAATCTATAGAGAAGAGGAATAAGATGTACCTTTTTTTGATGTTTGTCCTTGCCCAGTCCAAGTTGAGCTCTGATCCCCAAGCTCTTCAACAAGTCCTGCAGTCCAATCAATGACAAAGCATGCTTCGTATTCTACTATGATTAGTTTGAAACTAGATCTATCCATTAAAGACAAGTTCATGTAGGTATACACAATCTTGAAAGAAACAGGCCAAGCACATGTATTAATGAAAACTCAATAGAGATACTTACAGACCTTTGCTGAAGCTGTAGCAGCCTCTTCCATCTCTCTTTTTCCAACCCCTTGCTCAAATGTCCACAAAAAAAATGACTATTCTTTATTGATTATCTCCCTTCTGAGATCATAAGTTTGATGCCTTCAATGTCTCTCCATACCACTTCTCATGAGATCATAAGTTTGGTATTTCTCAATTCCTCTTCTTTCATCATGAGGAGGACTCATATAAGCTTGGAGAGGTATAACCACCTTAGAGATTCTTGGGATAGGTTGAGGATATTTTTCCATCAATTGTGGATTCTCCCTAAGATCCAGACTTGACCTCAGATTCGAATCCAACTGATTTCAAAGATAAGGGGGATCTTCCTCTGATTTTCTCAAAAGCATAATTCTCCCCCAGAATGGTGCACAGAACACTACAATGCTCCCCTAAAGAAGGGAAAGGAGCGCTAGCTCTCCCTGCTATTGGGTAGGGGAGTGTTGCCCAAGATTTCCTGAAAAAAGCCTAGCTCTCCCCCAGAAGGGTGTATAGAGTGCTACAACGTTCCCCCAAAGGAGGCCAGGGAGTGTTAGCACTCCCTGTCAGTGGGTGGGGGAGCATTGCCCTTAAAAATTCATTTTTAAGTGGTTTTTTTCATGGAAAATTCTTTGTACTCTTCATCAAATGATTTCTCCTTCATTAATCAGTCTATGAGTGTGTTTTCAAGTGTTCTTCGTGATGTCGTTCGAGACACAACATAGGCAAGATGACTGTATGATGTTTGTGACACTTGCGGCCAAAATGGGACACTTACAACACTTGTGGCCAAAGTGCGACACTTGTGACAATTGTAATGACAATAATAGATCATTAATGAAGTGATTAATTTTGATGTGTAACAATAGTGAATTCATGGTGATGAGATGCTTGGAGTCGAGTTGCAGGGTTTCCATGGAAAATCCCTGCATGTAGGATACAAGCGATAAGGTTTGTTTGGCATACATGATACGAATGCCACAAATTTTCATTCCTTCATCCTTTATGATAAACTAATAATATTTGTTGTACTTGCCGATGTGACTTCCATTAACTACTTGACTTGACCTGGGGCATGTAGAGACTGGTTTCTTAACAAGACTCGACTCTTTGGAAAAGACATACCCATACCACTGATGCAAGTTTCGACTTTGACATCCCTTCCTATTTCCAGGGGCCAACCGGCCACTTGTTGACTTCGACCCCACGGTGCTACATACCTGACCTCACATGTTTGGACATATGGGTTGCAACGTGTATTAAAATTGACTCTTACTGAAAAGAAAAATGGCGACGCTAATAGTTGGCTCCAATGGGGATTCTATCCTCCCCACGAGGTAGCAAAGAACAATAGACTAGGTGCCCAACCATTGGGTTTTATTCAACCTTCAGACACTGAGAGAAGTAAATGAAAGATAGAAAACAAACTAAACCTATCGATGCAACTTCTGAAACTTCAGCATAAACTTAGGGCCTTCACTTCAGGCTTCAATTTTTTGCTGACCTATTGACTCGATGCAAAAAAAAATGACTATTTACATTGACAAATGACTTAAAAGGATTTTATTTCATTAGGTAATGCTTGAGGAACTTGTTGTTTACAGGCTCCCAACCAAGGAATTCTCCATCTAATACTTCCAGGAAATAAGCATTGTCTCCACAGTATGCCCTGATTTTGAAAGGACGTGTCCAAAGGTGGTTGAATTTTTTGTGCTTCCCTTTACCTTCATTTCTTGCATCCCATCTCAGCATCAAATCTCCTACCTAAAAATCTTCCTGCTTTGAATGCTTGTCAAAATATTTCTTTATCTTCTCCTAATGGAGCTGCAATTGATCGTACACCTGCTCCCTTACCTGCTGCGTGTGAATTAGCTTATTAATTCTCCTTTGCGTAGCATTTGGCTTGGCCTCCTGTTCTTGCAACAACTTCTTGACGGGCAGTCCCAGTGAAGTAGGGAAGATTCCGTGTGCAATGTAAACGATATGGAAAGGCAACATTGATATAGACTTCTTGGTGGTAACCCAATCTTCCCACAGTGCATAGATAATCTTTTTATGTCAGGCTCTCTTGTTGTCTTGCATGAGTCTTTTGATGATCTTGGTCAGGCACTTATTCAAGGATTCTTCTAACCTGTTTCCTTGTGGATAGTACGTCATGGAATGCCCCAGAGTTATGTTATAATCCTAACAAAATTTCTCCATCCTCTTAGAATTGAATGTGATTGCATTGTCTGTTATGATCTTAATGGGACATCCAAACCTCGACAAAATGTTTATCTCCGGGAATTGGATGATGACTGCACCGATATATTTCTTTGTGGGGATCACCTCTATCCATTTCGTGAAATAGTCGGTGGTCGTGAGTATCCTTTTGTGTTGCATGGAGGATGGCATACTTATCTCTCCTATGAAATCTATACCCCACTGCATGAAAGGTGCTTTGACTGATATCGAATTTAGTGGCAGGGGCTACAACTTTCTTCTTCCGTCGAAAATTTGACATTCGTGGAAGCTGGACACCTCTTTATACACGTTAGAAAAAATTGTAGTCCATTAATAACCTTCCCTCATGATTTTGTGCACGGTGGTATTCCAATAGTGGTTTCCTCCACAGTCACCTTCGTGAAATTCTTGTATGGCCTGCTTCGCGTCATCTTCCAACAAACAACTCAACAATATTCCCTCGGGTTCTTTCCAGTAGAGTGAGTTGTCCAGTATGCAGAACTTAACCGCTTTAATCTTCAGAAATATAGCCTTATTCTTACTCATGCCCAAAGGGTCCTGGAGATTCTCCAACACATAGATTATGTCTGCATACCATGGCGAATCAATGAACTGTTGAGGCACCTGTGCAATTTTTTCTTTTTGGGGGAATTCCAATAGATCAGCAATGAAATTCATTTCTACAATGTCGTAGTCCAACTGTGCCATTAACTTTGTAAGACCCTGACCCTTGATCCGCTTTGTAGGCTTGATCTCAAGATCATATTCCAGCATGTCCTCTATCCACTTGCCTCTCCTTATTTACGGGTCAGGTTGAGTCAGGATATCCTTTACTAAACTGTTGGGTACACAAGGGATGACATGGGAGTGCAATATGTATGTCCTGCACTCTTTCAAGGCTTTCACTAAGGAATACACTTGCTTTTCCATAATTTCATACCTTAGTGGAGTTTCACATAGTGTCCAACTGAATTAGCCTATGGGTTTTTTGAAGTCCTGCTCGTCTTTTTGTAGCAGCATGTCGACAATAGTGTGTTCTGAGGTGAATGAAAATAGGAGGAAATCTTTCGTAAAATCTGGGTTGGCTTGCACAGGAGCTTTAGTCAGCGCCACTTTGATATCTTCAAAATACTTCTTGGCCTCCGGGTTCCACTTGATATTGTTTCCCTTCTTGAGCATGCAAGTTATGTGATTTATGATTTCTGCCAGGTTTGGGATGAATCTCATCAAGAATTTTACCTTTCCCAGGAAGGATTGCACCTTCTTTTTACTGCGTGAGGTGTCGATATCTAGGATTACTTCAACCCTGATAGGGCCTATATTAATGCCTTCCTTGGAGATGATGTGCCCTAACAACTTTCCTTCTTCCACCCCAAAATGTGATTTCTTTGGATTTAGTGATATACCAAACTTCCTACACTAATGGAAAACCTTCTTCAGGTGCTCGAGATGTTGTTTTTCAGAGACATAGTACACTATGATGTCATCTAGATAAATCATGATGAACTTGTCCTTTTAATCAACAAACATGATGTCCATTTCCCTCTGGAAAGTGTCTCTAGCATTCATCAGGTTGAATGACATCTTGGCGTACATGAACGTTCCCCATGGAGTTGTGAAAGTCGTTTTCTCTCTGTCATTCGGATGGACCATGATATGATTATATCCTGAGAAACCATCTAACATAGACATATTTTGGGATCCAACCACTTTTTGCAGGATGTAGTCCATTTTAGGAAGGGGGTAGTGATCCTTGAGAGACACTTTGTTTAAATTTTGAAAGTCTACACATAGTCTTATCTCGCCACTTTTCTTTCTTACAGGTACCAAATTAGCTACCCATTTCAAGAATCTCAAAGAAACAATCATTTTAGCATCGAAAAGATTATTTACCTCCTTCTTGATCAGTGAAAACAATAGGGCATTTATCCCTCTCAACTTCTGTTTGAAAGGTTTCTGATCTTCCTTGAGACGAATAACATGTTGGATCACTTTTGTGTCATATACTTTCAGGTCATCATAGCTCCATGTGAAGACATCGAGGAAATATTTCATGAGCTTTGCGTAGTCCTTATTGACCTCTGGACTGAGTGTCTTCGATATTTTTACCATATTTGGGTTCTCCTCAGTCTCGATGTTGCAGTCTTCTACGTCTTCTTTACTTGTAGTGATCTTGGGGTTATTAGACACATCGTTTTCATCAAACAAATTTTCCAGCAGCACCAACCCCTTTGGAATAATATTATTTTTCAGTTGTATTATATCCCTTCTCGTGATCTGTTTTTGGAAAGGGTTTTCATTACTGTGTCCATCCATGCTCTCATCTTCATTGCTGCATCATTCCTCATCAATGTTTGTATTAGCGAACTTGTCGCTCATAAGGAGGAATATTTCCACCTATTTGTCATTGTCAAACACTTGCCAGTGTTTGATATTATCAGGCATTGTCGGCCTGTTCTTGACCTTGATTTCATATCTTTTGTTTGGGAATATGGGAATCTTATAAACCAAGGATGAGGTGGCCAATGCATCGACGATCTGATTTTTCTCTCTGGGGATAGCAAATAGGTCATACTCTGAAAGTCCTTCAAGGAGGTCCAAAGCCAAATTTTTGTACACTCTCAGCCTGGGGTGTTTGGTTTGATATACACCCTTTACCTGATTTATGATCATCTCAGAATCCCCATGCACTCCTATCTTCTGTGCGCCCAATTCTTTCAAAACTTGTAAGCCCAAGATTAGTGCTTCATACTCGACCATGTTGTTAGTGCATTCAAACGCGAGCTTGTATGAGCACAACTTTGTGCTTGCTTTAGGGGGCCTTACCCATACACTGGTCCCAGCTCCTTCTCTGCTGACTGCACTGTCAAAACTCATGTTCCACACCCCATTTTCCATGTGGTCTTTCAGGTCAGCACACTCCATTATTTCTCGCGTGGTTTTCTCGTCAACTATTAAGATGGTTGTCAATTCTTCCTCTTCGAAACTAAGGACATTATAGAATATAGAAGAACCCACCTTAGTGTCGATGGTGTATATAGAATGATTGTTTGGTTGTGTCTTACTTCTTACCATGTATTTCAACAACACTTCTCTGTACAACCTTCTGTCATGGCCAAAAACAGGGGTGGTGGCGTATGACATATCCATTTTCAAGGTGCCCTTCAATTTCATAGCCCACGACCTTGATAGTAGCATGCCGAACTTTGGGAGTATGTATGCGATGAATACATCCATGACCATGTTATTAGCATGGATTTGAGACAATGACACAACTAGGTCTTTGATAAGACCCAAACAATTGACTTTCCTCGAATCAAGGAGAAAATGTATTTATATGGCCTAGTGACATCCAAACCCAATTCATCCATGAGAACCTTTGGCATGATGTTGTGCGATGCACCGAAATCCAACATGGCATTATGCAGGTCATGTCATGGACTTTTAGACTGACATAGAATGGAGGGATGTCTTCGGTATCATTTGTCTCTTTAACGCGTGAACCAAAAACGATAGAGGGGTGATCATCTTGAATATTCAGAGTATCGAGGGTCCCCCCCATTTTCATCATTTTAATGAATTGTTCTCGATACTCGCCATTTCTAATAATTTCATTGAATGGGACAGATATTTTGATTTTGGCCATCTCATGTTCAAAATTAAAAGGGGGACAGGTTTTCTCTACCTCTTTTCCGCTCGCCTCCCGACCTGTCTCCGGAGCTTTCCTGGGGACCTCCTCCTTCGACTTAGCCTTCTTGGTCGCATCCTTGGTCACATTGTTTGGACTTGGTCAGCTTGTGGAAGGTGTGTATGTTGTAGGTTTCCTTATGGGGTTCGTTTGTTGTGACTCTGTAGGTACGTTTTTGCTCCAGAGGTTGTAATTCTTTTGGAACTACATGATGGTGTTTTGATATTCTTTCCTGAACTCTTTTGTCTCCAAAGATGAAGCATAATATGTTTTGATTATCATATCATCATCCATATCCAACACGAAGTCGTTGTTTTTTCTCATATACTGATCATGCTCACTCTTTGTCAAGAACACACGCGGGTTTTTGTCGTCGCAACAATGCATCTGGTCATCGAACATCTGGTCAAAATACTCATCCACATAGTTGTTCTAGAATGGAGGTCTCGTCTGCTGGTCACCTTGATCCATTTTCTCTTTATGTTCCCTCTGTATGATCTGAGGGATTTGACACCTTCTAAAGTTTTGATTCCTGGGTTGTGGGTCGTTTTGTTCTCGAGTAGCAAGTCAGTTTCCAATAAATATCCTCTCCATCAATTTATCCATGGTCTTCATCATCATGTCGAACTTGTCGTCTGAGGACCGCAACGTTGATGGTTGTGCATCTCCTTGGGGTTTCTTGTCACCTCGGTTGAACCTCGGTTTTGTTTTTCCTAACGCCATCATGTTTACTTCGACTTAGTCAGCGTTACTTATTATAACGTCCAGACTTGTTGACCTTCTTTCTCTCAACAACAGGGAGAAATCATTGTCGAAGGAATCAACATACCATAACTGCACAGCACCGGGGGGCAGCTTGACTTTCGTAGGGATTGAGTTTTACACCTTCAATAAATGAATTGAGAATTCTTGCACTATCTCTTCCGATGCTTTCTTCATATTATTGTAATGTGTTAACAGCTGCAAAGGGTTTTTCTAGTCTCCCCATTTATCCAGAAAAGAGGTCTCGAATGTGGCGAAGTCCCGAATGATCATAGGCGGGAGGGCTTTGAACCATTTTCTTACATCTCTCGAAAATCTCTATGCAAACAACCTCATTTTTGTGTCTTCATAGTCCACTTCTTCCAAGTCGACGAAATCATTAAACCAGTCGAGATGCCTATGGGAGGAAGCATTTCCTTCAGCATTGTAGAGTCTGATTCTCTGGCTATAATTCTGAGGAAAGTCATGTAATTGGGCTGGCAAGATGAGGGGGGAAAATCTTGCATCCATAACGCTAGAAGTATTCATATTCCGAGTGATATTATTTGATATTGGGGCTTGGAATTTCTTCGGGTCGAAAATAGTCTCGTCCAAGATATTTTTTGACTTAGACCTGAAAAGGGTTTGCTCGAATAATTTGTCAAAATCCAGGTCATCGATGGTCTATGCATCGTCTTTGGGTAAGGACTTAGGACATGATTTTGTCTAGGTAGTATGATGGGTCCAATGCTTGCTCTCTCGTCCTACACAAAATCTTCTCGGGGTCGTACACAGGCTCTGTGGGGTTTGGGTCAGGATGTGCTCTGATATAAATTGTCTTTGGATTCAGGGTTCCTAAACTGTACTACTTGGAGCTACTGGTCTATTTGTAGTGGAGTTGCCAGGGTAAGGGTTTCATCCGGTATAGATGTTTGTCCCTCTGTTACTCTTAGGGGTCAAACTAAAACGTTATTCATTCTCCCAGGGCAAATCTATTCAATTTCATCCCCGACAACGACACCAGAATGTTAGCACTCTGTAAATCTATTCGGATGATAAACAAAAAATGAAGGTAACTTTTTCAACCAACTTTGAGACCTGAAACTAGCCTTTCAAATATGGAGAGGGATTTCTTGAAAGGTGCGGTCTCTACATGGGATATGGATTTGGAAACAGTGGCTAGATTTAACACCTTTGATCTAATGGGTTATGGTTATATTTGCGCAAGAAAGTGAGACTTGGGCTATGGAGTTGACCTGAGGAAATGACAGAGACAAATGAATCACTAACTAAAACTTGAGAGATGAAGGCTAGGCGAGAAATAGTCTTCAGTGTAAAACCATAATGTGTGGCGGAAGAAAACACAGGAAGTAACTTGCAGCACCGTTGCAGGTGAATTTAGAGTTAACTTTTTAGAAGAAAACATTTTTTCTAAGTGGCATGAACAAGGGATGTTGCGCAGCGAATCCACAGGTTCAAAAATTCATTTTGAAATAGACAGAAACAGATATGAGTAAAGGTGACAGGAAGAACATACACAAAGAGAGAAACACAATACATCCAATTTCTACAACTAGAATCTTTTCATCAAGCTACATGACCTTTGCATTAAGTTTCGTTCAAAAAGACTCAAATTTCATACAATAGTTGTCATCTACCAATTTTTTCCAACCAACCTAGCTTACATCAAAAATATGGAATATATAAATGAGGATGTCTCTTGGGCTACTCTACTTTCTAACTACTAACCCTAAAACTAGCAAAACTAAATAGCATGTGCTAGAGACTCTTCACATGGCGCTTTCCAAAAATAGACAATAATCATGTTTGTTTACCTGTGACCATTCACAAATATTCCATGAGGGTCTGATCATTGGTCAGGTCTTGATATGAAGAAAAGATGTGTCAGTGTATCCCTTTGATTAGGTATCCAAGTGAACAGGTGTCTATCAGGAACTTGTTATCTTCTATAATGACTTTGATTTCTGCTGTGTGCTCATTTGCTAGAAAAGTGTGCACAGAAAGTGGTTGTTTGCTTATCGCGGACATTATCAAAATGGTAGAGAACTTTGGAGAAACGTGTCCTTCAAAATTTCCAATATTTTTCTTATGTTTGCAGATGTAGAGACGAGCACCAACTAGACTTGTTTTTTCTGCGTGCTAGCGAGAGATACACGAGCTTCCTTCTCGTCCTATTTGCACTCTCTAGAATGCTTCGTATGCCTTTGTTTTGTCAGTATATGTGCTTCTCGCAGCTGTACAATGGTGTCTTGCACCTCTTTGAGCTGTCTTTTTATCCATGCTACATTCCCTTCGCGACCCTGCATTGTTGACGCTTCCATATTCTTTGTCGCTAGTTGTTGCCTCAACTCCATGTTTTCCTGATATATTTCAGTGATAGACAATTTTATCTTCTTTAATTGCTAAGATGTATCTTGATCATTCACCCCTGTAATATTCACTTTCCTTGTTCTTATCCTAACTTCATGACTCGATCCTCCAGCAGGCTCTAGCCAGATGGCACGCATGAGTAGTTCTTCAGCCACTGATTTGGCATGAAACTCTTCTGAAAATCCAGCTTCCACAACTTCCTTGTTCTTCCTCATTCTGCCCCTGCTCCGATGCATTTTTTTGTTTAGGAGACGGGGCCTCTACTATATTTCCTTCCTATGAAAATACCTCCTCTTTAGTTTCTACACAGTTTGATCTGGTCTTCTCTATGGGTAAAGGAATAACTCCTTTCGCATCTTTGGGAATGCTTGTTGTAGGTGAGAACGAATCCCAATCATTTTGGGGCTTGGACCTTGCAATTTTGCTGCTCCGTACGCCTTTAATTATACTATGAGAGGTCACCATGGTGCAATCAGTGTGTATTCATTGTGCAGTATATCTGGCAGATGCACAGAGGGAGAAATCTTGAACGAACTGGACTGGAAAGGGAAATTGCAGATAGAGTGTGATCCTGGTTCTATGAATGGAAAGAGTGTCGAGCATCCAAGATTTATAATGAGTCAGACAGAAGAAGGAGTCATGTTGGAGGACAGTGAATTCATGGCGATGATATTTTTGGAGTCGATTTGTAGGTTTTCCATGGAAAATCCCCACGTGTAGGATACAGGCGAAAAGGCTTGTTGGGCATGCATGATACGAACACCGTGGTTTTTCATTCCTTCGACCTTTATGATGAACTAATAATGGTTGTTGTACTTGCCAATGTGACTTCCATTAACTACTTGAATTGACCTGGGGCACGTAGAGACTGGTCTCTTAACAAGACTTGACTCTTTGGAAAAGACATACCCGTACCACTGATGCAAGTTTCGACTCTGACATCCCTTCCCATTTCCAAGGGCCAACCAACCACTTGTTGACTTCGACCCCATGGTGCTACGTACCTAACTTCACATGTTTGGACGTATGGGTCACAACATGACTTAAAAATGACTCTTACTGGAAAGAAAAATGGTGGTGCTAACATAATCAATATCAAAAAAGAATGATATATCTATGAAAACCAAGTATAAAACTTAATCAGAGAGATATTGAAGATCTCCCAGTATGGTCACCAAATAAATGTTGAGGAAAAGATATAAAATGATATTACTCAAGCATTTTCAGATTTTTCTTGGATAAATCAAAATAGACGGGAATATCACCCTATATTTATAGCCAACAAAAATAACATCCTAACTCACAAGTATTAATTACAAGTTCTTAGGCTAGTCTTTTATCAACAAAAAACTTGTTGGAAATTTACTTTTTATGTAATTTTTTGAACATATCAGTTGTTGAAATAAATGTAAAGACAAAAGTAAAGACACCAAGATTATAATCAAGACAGATGAGACATAAAGAAATCCTTTATTTCATTCCAATTCACCAAAGAGTCATTTTCTTTACAAAATCTCATACATAAATTTTGGACCAAAGTCAAACTTAGACATCCCCGATGGAACATACAAAAGGAAATATGATAGAAAACCAAAACTAAACTCTAAAATTTGGATCAACTTGCCACAGATTGCTTCCCACTCGACTCCGCACAATAGTCTTTGTCAGTCATGAAAACTAATTCACAAACATACAAGTCTACACAGACTATCAAAGATAGATCAACACCTCTGAAAAAAAAGTGTCTGAATGATGTAATTCAACCTTGAAAATTGTTGTCTACAATAAGACCTTGCTATCATAAAACATAATTAGGTTTTTGATGAATAAATGAATGAATGAAAACTGAACTATCTCAACATAAACTCAAAGAGAAAACCTTAGTATGTTTATGCTTCTATCCTCCTCTTGTTCCTCCATTTCCTTTTGATTTTAAACAATTTAGAATTGGTTGAAGTATTTGAACCAACTCATTAGTTAAGTTAATTAAAAGACTCAACCAACTTTAGTTAGGGGGAAAAGTAATAATCATAATAAAGGTCATAAATAAATAATAACTAGTAGGTGGGACCCCTTGTGACTCCCTTTATCTCATAACAATCATAACATAACCATTAGTTAAGTAAAACACACCTTCTTGTGTCTCCCATCCACATATTCACATTTGAAAATTTATCTCATGACATTTGAAATTATTTTCAAAAATATTACTCATGTAACCAAAATAAAACATGTTTTCCAAAGTTCCTTGAAGTCAACTGTCATCAACAATAGATAAAAATAAAAACTCAAAAACCATATTTCCCACTCTAGGATGCAATATTTCCTTGATTGTTGTTGTCACCCTTCGATTTTACTGAATTTTCCTTTGGATGTGCTGAGACTTTAGGCCTAATCTCACTAATCACGTGGGAACAATCGTCCCTCAAATGCATCCGTGAAGAAATGGATTTGTCATATCCATTGGAGGGTGAGGAAGGGGCAGCAGTGGTTTTTCCTTTTTCAAGGGCATGGTGGGCCTTAGTTTTCAATCTCTTGCTAGCATGGGAGGATTGTATTGATGAGTGAGGAGCAACTTGGACAATCTGGATGTTAGGCAGAGGAGCAGGCAAGGACAAATTGGGTTAGCCACGATGTTGGGAGACTATCGGGTGGAAAATCTCTTGTCATCCATCGTTTTCAAGAACCTCAGGATGCAATGAGATGTGAGGAGGCACAGGCATACTAGAGGCTTGTGGAACTTGGAAAGGATGCCTTTCAAGCCTAGGTTGGACTACTCCCTACCCAATCCAATTGAAAAATCCAGACTGAAACAACTGGCCAAGCTCTTGTGAATCAACATCAAAATGTATAGAGAACCTGGGCCTTCTTGGTCCCCTGTTCCAATTACCTCTCCCTTTGTTTCCTTAGCCATGACTACCTCGACTGAAAAAAAATCATTCCTGCATGCATGATTGATTAGCAAATAGTAATTTAAATAACCATACATGACAACTCTTAAGAATATGAAATAGATTTGGCTCAACGATGTATCAAAATCATGCAATCCAATCCATACAAATTATTTTATTGTTTATCAATGAGAAGGGGGTGAATAAAGGGTCCTGGGATATGTGAGGAGTTTGTATGTAATATACTAGATATAAAATTTATGTAGAACAAAAATAAAATGCTAGAAATGGTAGAATAACAACAATATAACCAAAACATTCACCACAATAGCATTGAAATGATAAGAGAATAATAACAGAAATAACACTTTGAATCTGAAAGCAATGTTCATGGACCTCTTCGAGGGGGAAACCTCCAGTTAAGCAAAGCTCTATTACAAAAATATCCAAGTTAGGGTTCTCATAACCTCGACCCCTATTTATAATAAAAAGAAGCATCTAGAGGAAGATCCTTCTAGAAGAGGAAGATTCTATTAAGTATTCTTACATCCACCTTATTATATTTTATTGAAAGGCCTTATTAATATTGACCTTTATTACATCCAAATATATTGTTCTACCTATGTGCAGGTTAGGACCCTAACATGTCTGCCCCCTTAAAAATAGCCTTGTCCTCAAGGCTTGAGATGAGGAAATTGTTGCAGAATGGTAGTTGGTTCCCAAGTGGAATCTGCTGGAGTTGTATCTTTCCATTGGAATAACACTTCCTTGATGGTTCTTTGACGTAGTCAATGCTTACGCTGGTCCAAAACTGCTTATGGATGTAGTCAAATGGATCCTTCTTCAGCTAACTTTAGAAGGTTGGTTTGAATTTGGCACTTAGCTCCAATCACCTTCTTTAAGCATGAAACATGAAAAACATGATGTAGCTTTGAATGGTTGGGCAAATCTAACTGATAGGCTACTTGTCCCACACGCTTGAGAGTGGTATAAGGACCATAAAATTTGGGTGCTAGATTCTAATAATGCTTGGCCTTGAGGGAAGTTTGCTTGTAAGGTTGCAGTCGAACAAACACTTGATCCCCTTCTGCAAATTGACGTTCAGAGCGACCTTGATTTGCTTGTTTCTTCATGCGATTCTATGCCATGACCAAATTTTCTTTGAGTGTATGGAGAATAGCCTCTTGAGTTATAAGTGTTAGTTCAACTACCTAGACCTTCAAGGCACCTAGTAAGTATGAGAGAACTGAAGGTGACTTCTGTCCATATACTGCTTCAAAAGGAGTCATGCGTGTAGCTGTATGGTATGAAGTGTTGTACCACCATTCAGCTAAGGGTAACCATTGAGCCCACTGATTTTTATTTTCCGAGGCAAAACACCTCAAATATGTTTCCAAACACTTGTTGACAACTTCCGTTTGGCCATCAGTCTGGGGATGATAAGCTGTGATGAGATGCAATTCGGTGCCTTGTATCTTGAACAGTTCTTGCCAAAAATTGCTTGTGAAAGTTGGGTCGCGATAAGAAACAATAGAGTGTGGCATGCCATGAAGCTTGAAGACCTAATCCATGAAAATTTGAGTCACCGTGGATGCTGTAAACGGGTGTTGAAGGGTGCAGAAGTGAGCATACTTGGAAAGGCAATAAAAAACCACCATGATGACTGATTTATTTCCCAATTTGGGTAAGCCGGTAATAAAATCCATAGAGATATCCTTCCAAATAGTAGGTGGAATCGGGAGCAGTTGTAGTGTGCTCGAAGATTTGACTGTTTCTCCCTTGTTTCATTGACATACATCACATTCAACGACAACATTACAAATGTCCTATTTCATACCATCCTAGAAAAAGGAACGTTTGACCTTGTCATAGGTTTTGGTGAACCCAGAGTTCCATGCAGTGGGTGTAGCATGAAGCTCAAAAAGTACAGTGGATTTAATCTTTGATTGTTTACTTAAATACAAATGGACTTTGTATCAAATTTCATCATGGAACCAAGAGTACCCTAGGGAAGCTAGAGCATTGGACTGCAATTGTTGGATTAGTTGCGAACTTTTGGGATCTTGTAGCCATTCCTGGTGAATGGCTTGGAGCCAGTATGGGACAATGAATGAAAGAGAAAAAAGGGATCCTTCATCTTCATATTTGTGGGAAAGTGCATCCGCAACCACATTATCTTTTCCTTTCTTTTAAATGATCTCATAATCATATCCAAAGAGCTTAGTCACCCATTTTTGTTGTTCTGGGGAGGAAATGTGTTGTTCCA
>JASDQU011176691.1:0-14443 GCA_032191745.1 Picea mariana
GATATGTGACCACTTGACATCTTATGCATCTTATTTATTGGTTGTATTTTCATATTTATGTAGCTAAGTGTTTATTTGATGTTGTTGTTGCTTTACAAGTTTAAAAATTGAAAAAATGAGTGTTTTTGTATTTTTTTTGAGGTCTTGCGACATTTTTCGACATTTTCCGCCGTTGTCGCCGAGAAGTTACATTCCGGACCCTCGCCGACACTTTCCCCGACACGACATATACAACATTGGTTTCAACAGCCCATATCAGAGCCGATATATCTGTCTATGAAAGAAACTAGGATACATATATATCAGCAAGGTCTCTTAGGTATCTGTCAGGTGAAAGTCAACTTGGCAAGATCTTTAAGAGCAGAGTTTCCATGGTGGATGTTTGTAAGTGATCTTACATTATTAATGCAATAAAGGAATATCGTTTGTTGGGGTTTTTCTTCCTATACACTGTTTCCCCAGGGTATATGTGTTGTTGATATACATGCTTACGTATCTACATGATTATTGCTATTCAATTATGATTCTATATTGTTGAAATGTATTAAGTTGGAATCAAAGTGTTGAAGAATTCAAAGAAATAATCCGCTTAAGAAATCAAGCTCAAAATTTAACATATAACACATACCCAACGCTTATAGCCCAACATCCCCTGTGGAGAGCACATGAGGACACGTCCCTTGTGAAGAGCACATGAAAACACGTCAAGGGAGTTGACCTTGACGTCACACACTATGGGGAGTTGACCCTAGTGTTTCTAGAAAGAGTAGCCTCTAGAAGTCCAGATCGTACTCCTCTGTGACTGAGTTGAGTTGATCTGTGAGGACACTTATCCAAGAGGGATAAGTGGGTTTGAGCTTATTTCCCAACGTCCCTTGTGAAGAGCACATGAGGACATGTCCCTTGCAAAGAGCACATGAGGACACATCAAGGGATTTGACCTTGACGTCACACACTATGGGGAGTTGACCCTAGTGTTTCTAGAGGGAGTAGCCTCTAGAAGTCCACATGGGAGTGCCATGTGTGACAGACCTTTTGCTACTATGCTAGTTGTGTACCATTGATGAAGACTGTGTGTCTCTGGACAGTAGTTGTGTGCTACTACAGTGGTCGTGTACCACTGGCAGTGACTGTGTGTCACTGGTAGTAGTTGTATGCTACTAGTTGATTACAGAGTAGTCAGTGGACTAGTAGATGAAGACATCATGGAAAGATACCTCCACAACTAAGAGGGACTGTCGATGTTTCAACATCAGGCGGACCTTCTCCTAGATTGGGTTGCAAACAAAGGGAGATAGGATACATTTATCACAAAGGTGTACTTGTAGTAAATGGGCCCAGGCGTAGTCCTTCCTTGATCATGACAAGGAATAATATGGACTCTAGGTGCTTTCCACGTGTCAGTTAGCATCGTGCTGACATTCACTCACAGGGGTGTACCTGTGGTGAACGACCCTGGTGTGGTTTTTGTCCTAGTCATGGTGATTTGACAAGGAATGATAAAGACTCAAGATGCTAGATGCTATCACATGCGGACCCAGAGTGAGCCTGATCTCAGAGAGAGCCAGTTGGCTCAGAGGGAGAGTCGCAGGGGGAGTTTCTCATCGATTCAGGTGGGAGAGAGACATCTCCAAGGACTGATAGACATGTGTCATGAGTCTAGGGAGAAGTTTGTATACTTCGGAGACAAGCTTGGCATGATGCAGAATGTCTCCCTCGTTGAGAGGGAGTGTTGATGTTTGGACAACATCGAGAAGACATTCTCCTAGGTTAATAATTAATAATATAATTATTGATTATTAAATAATATATATAATAAGTAATAATAACAAATAGTTATTGATTATCCAAGGGACGCATCCTTTCATGGATGGTCACCATATGTTTTGTATATATGGAACACTCGTCATTGTAATAATACATTGAATCTATCTTATATCATCTCATATAAAAATACAACATTATGAAGTATCCTTCAAGGATTGAAGGGCTTACATTAAACCAAAAGGGCCGAGTGACGAATCTGAACAAGTCATTGGAGTAAGAAAAGACAAGTTGTATACGTTGCAGTTTGACTCTCATTATGCTTTAGCAAGCAGTAACAGCACCAGAGACTGTGAGTTATGGCACAGGTGTGTGGCCCATCTTGGACATGGAGCTCTTAAAATTTTGGGCAAGATTGTGACAAGAATGCCTTCTTTCTCCACAAAACACAATGAAGTATGTAAGGGATGTGCTCTAGTTATATATGTAAGAGAACCCTTCCCTAAGAGCGATTCTAAATCCAAAAGTATCTTGGATTTGATTCATACTAACATCTGTGGCCCCATGTCTTCCTTATCCATAGGAGGGAAGTTTAGATACTACATCACCTTCATAGACAACTTCTCTAGAAAAACTTGGATTTATTTCTTGACAAGAAAAACCTTAGAAGAGGTGCTCAAGAGATTTCAAGAATTCAAAGTTTTTATTGAAAATCAAACAGAAAAAAAAGGACAAAATCCCTCAGATCTGATAATGGGGGGGAATACACATCTCATGCCTTCAAAAAATTATGTGTTGAAGCTGGGATCAAAAGAGAGATGACAGTCCCATATACCCCTGAGCAGAATGGGTTTCAGAGAGAAAGAATAGAGCCATTGTTGGTGCAGCAAAAGAAATGTTGCATCATCAGAATCTTCCTAAGTTTCTCTGGGCAAAAGCATGTAACATGTTGTGCATCTTCAAATAGAAGCCCTCATAAAGTGCTTGGAAATGTAACACCTGAACAAGCATTCACGGGGAAGAAACCAGACATCAGTCACCTTCGCATCTTTGGTTGTGTTGCTTACTGCCATATTCCTGCTGAGAAAAGGACGAAGTTAGATCCTACCGCAAAGAAGGGAATCTTGGTGGGATATAGTGAGACATCCAAAGCCTACAAGATATACATTCCTTCCACCAGGAGGACAGTAGTACGCAGAGACATAAAATTTGAAGAAGAAAGATCCTTCTGAAAATCATGTCAGGACAAAAATATTTTGAAACAAAAGTTCCCCATCAAGAAGATGGTACCCTCCCCAAAAGGGGCAAACCTTCCCGTAGAAGGTCAACAAGAGGAAGAACAACCAACCTTTTCCAGAAAAAGGAAACCAAAGTGGGCCGAACAGTTGCTGAAGGAAGCCAATGAGCAAGTAAAGTCACCAAAGACCTCAGTCAGGACAAGCATACCTCCTCAGAGGTACTTAGGATATGTTGCTCTCCTGAGTAATATAATTGAATCCGAACCAACCTGCTTTGAGGAAGCTATTGAGAAGAAAGCATGGAAGGATTCTATGATGGAAAGAATATACCTCCATAATAAAGAATGATGTATGGGAAATAGTACCCAGACCAAAGGACAAATCAGTAGTCATCTCCAAATGGATATATAAGATAAAGCATGCAACAGATGGAAGCATTGACAAATATAAGGCCAGATTTGTTGCTCGGGGCTTCTTTCAGAAAGAAGGAGTGAATTATGAAGAGACTTTTGCCCTAGTAGCTTGTTACACCTCCATTCGTGCAGTTATATCTATTGCCACTCAGATGGGGTGGAAAGTACATCAAAATGACGTTAAAACGACATTTCTCAATGGGAAGATTGAAGAGGAGGTCTATTTGGAACAACCACAGGGGTTTGAAGTCCATGATAGAGCAAGTCTTGTCTGTCGACTAAAGAAGGCTCTGCATGGCCTCAAACAAGCACCCAGAGCTTGGTACTCCATAATAGACAGTTATTTGCAAAGCCTTGGATTTGTCAAGAGTGACACCGACTCAAATCTCTACCTTCTCATAAGAAAAGGGGACATTCTCATTCTTGTACTTTATGTAGATGATCTCTTTCTAACTGGAGCAGAAACTCTAATCACAGATTGCAAGCGGGTTCTAGCTAAAGAATTTGAGATGAAAGCCTTGGGTCTAATGCACTATTTTCTTGGGCTAGAGATCTAACAACAAAAGGGTGAAGCTTTCCTTAGTCAAGGAAAGTATACAGTTGAGATTCTCAAAAGATTTGGGATGGAGGACTGTAAACCCATGGCCACTCCCATGATTACTAATCTCAAGAAACTAAATTCCTCTGAGTCAGAGAAGGTGAATCCTACCATTTACAAACAATTAATTGGATGCTTGATGTATTTGACTAATACTAGACTTGATATAAGTTTTGTTGTCAACACTCTTAGTCAACAAATGGTGGACCGCAGGAGAGTACATTGGATTGCAGCAAAACATATCTTGAGGTACTTGAAGGGTACCATAGAATACGGATTTCAATATGTCCAAGGAGACCAAGTATTCCGATTCAGATTTGGTTGGAAGCACATCTGATAGAAAAAGTACCTTTGGATGATGCTTCAGCTTGGGATCAGGCATGATCTCTTGGTACAGCAGAAAACAAAGATCAGTAGCACTCAGGTCAGCAAAAGTCAAGTACATGGCAGCCAATTAGGCAAGTTGTGAAGCCATTTGGCTTCGGAAAATTCTTGTAGATTTGTTTGATACAAAGTTGGATCCCACTAAAATATGCTGTGATAATCAAAGTTGTATTAAGCTATCTAAGAATCCAATATTTCATGATAGATCCAAACACATTGAAATCAGATATCACTTCATCGGGGACAAAGTACAGAAAGGAGATGTAAAGCTTCAGTACGTCTCTACTAATGAACAAGTTGTAGACATTCTTACTAAAGGTTTGTCTAAGGGAAAATTTGCATATTTCCGAGAAAAATTGGGGGTCATAGAAAACCCATTCCTCACTAAGAGGGAGTGTTAAAATTATAGTGAGGATTAGTTTTTTGTATAGTAAAACCACATAAAGTAAAAACATAAGTTACCTCACCAAAAGAATAAGTCCCAACCATTGATCTAGTTCAAGATCTAATGGCTGGGATCGACTAGCTAGGTCCCACATGGACCTCAGATGGAGTTAAAAGGAAAGCAAGACAAATTTACCTAAGTTAGTGAGAGAAACTCGAGCTAGAGGAAGGTCGAGCTAGCTAGGCAAAGAGGAAGAGCAGCTCGTACGGCTTCGTACAGTCTGTACTTGGTTCGACCAAGCTAGGGGTCAATCAGATTCACCAAGGCATCAAGAGGAAGGTCGAGTTAGGGCCATATACGTCCTGTGCAAGAGGAAATCAATGTGTTATTCATTTTTGAGATACAGAGAAGAAGAGAAAACCTCGATCTGTATAGCTAGGAACGAGTCTGTATGGTGTTTAGAGTACAGATCCATACAGCAGGACTGAAAGGGCTATAAGATGTTTTCTTGCATTGTATTTTCAATCTGAAATAAATAAAATCCTTTGTTCTTCTTGTGTGAAGAGTGGTTGTTTTGTTCTATTATGTATATGCATATTTTTTTGAAATTTTCACACTGGCGTGTTGATTAACTCTGTAAAATCTATTATTTCTTTTTGGGGCATTCCTAACGAAGAGAAGAGGTTTTATGCTCGACAATTTCCCTATCAACAAGTGGATTTGCAAAATGGACTAAAGAACCTTGGCTTTATCATCAAGCCAAACGATTATAATAAGAAGGGTTAGGGCTGGCTAATTGCAAAAGTCAAAAAGAGATCGTATGTCTGGTATTTTAGATGGATCTCTAGGGGAAAATACTAACGTTGATGAAATCTGTGTTAGAAGCCATCCCAGTATATTGGATGTCCTTAGCCTTCATTCCTAGAGGGGTTCTTGACAAGCTCAAGCAAATTAGTTTCAGGTTCTTATGGGCATGCAGCAGGGAAAAGAAAGGCATTCCCCTTGTTAAATGGAATAGATTAGTTGTTCCAAAGGATTCAAGTGGGTGGGGATTGAAAAACCCTCGTCATTTTGCTAAAGCATTAACAACAAAAAATGTGTGGAGAAATATTGTGAACTATGGTTTGTGGAGTCAGGTAATTGTTCAGAAATATATAAACTCGACGTTGTGTTGAATTTTGCTAACCTAGCACACGACARTTAATTCCGAGCAAAATAAATTTACTGAACTAAAGCATAGCTAGGTTACTCAACRAAAATATAAGCGGAAGCATCAAACAGAAACCAAACACATTTGCACACGAGATTTTGGGTAAACACCCCTGGAAAAACCCTTGCGGGAAAACCAGTTCTGAGTTTGATTTTATTAGAWAAAATSYTGGGCTCCCATCCTGGGATAATGGCCCATCARAGGATTACAATGCTGCAACCGATAGCCTAGCCCACTTGGTTGTTATCTCCCTCGTTGTCCCATGCACCCTTTCCTCAGCCCTGCCCACTCAGACACAAGTACATGAGCAAGACTCCCTCTTGCTCCTATGCACTCATTGTGTGCCTCTCACTCCCCTTAGATTTGCTTTTATAACTCCTAATGACTAAAACCCTAACCCTAGATTTCAATGGCCAAGATTAGATCTTGGATCTCACGATCTAACGGTCACGACATAATCTTTCATTGAGATGACTTAAATCACTTAAGTCACTCAACCTTACAAAAGTCACTTTAGTCATTACATAAAAGCCACTTTAAAGAGTGTCGTTCGGACACCTCCGCATGCTAGGCACTGCCAATGCATAAGTACCTATCCGAGCTACCCCAAAAGCTAACACAATGGAGGAGTGGATTGGAAATCCAATAAAAAAGTCTAAGAATGGTTTTCTTATTTGGAAGGATATTATTTCAGCCTTCCCAAATATTGGTTGGTGTCTTGTCTGGAAAGTGGGGAATGGACACAATGTCAGAGTGGGGGAAGACCCTTGGGTAGGTTGTGGTGAAGGGTATGGACTTCTAGAAAATGTGCTTTTGACCTAGAGAGGGAGAGGTATCTTCTATCTTTATCAGGTTGCTAACCCAATTCTTACCTCAATCTGGAGTCAGGAATGGAGGACAGCTAAGCAATTAGGGTTGGTTGGTGATGAGGGAATCACCTGGGGTTTGTATATTAGATGCTTAAAAAATCAAGTCATGCGCGGACAAGAGAGGCAGCTCATGAATTATTATGGTCAAAGAATCCTCGACGAGTTCAATATACACAAAAACTAGGATATAAAACCATTTGTTCTACAGAAGTTGAGACAAAGTGGTAGTGGAAGTTGTTGTGCAAGTTTGAAGTGCCCTCTGAAAGGGAAAATCTTTCTATAGCTAGCCCTATATAACAAAGTGGAACAGATTCATCACAGCAAAAGCACAAAGGACATCTACGATGCTCACATCTCCTCAAAGAATCCTGGACAAGGTCAATATACACCAAAACTAGGATACAAAACCATTTGTTCCACTGAAGTTTGAAGATTTTCTAAGGTCCTAACAGGATGCCAACTAGGTCTGTCTTTGACCTGAGATTGGCTCTAAGTTTCAATCGTCTAACTGTTCTTTGTTGTTGTTTTATAACAGCAAGCAGTTCAAGAACTTTTATGTTGTTTTGTTATGGTTACATATGCTTTTAAGGTGCCCTTGCATGTAGTTTTAGTTACCCATAGGTTAGCACATGCATACCTCAAAATATATAACACACCTCTAGATCTTACCCGGGGAAAACCAGTTTGGAATGTAAGTCTATATAAGTGATGTAAGAAGTTTGAGATACAACAAGTAAAATAAAACAAATGAACATGTTACAATAGCAGCCCCTCTCAAGCTGCTATACATGCCCAAGAAGGTGAATGCCCCCAAGCATGGTGTGCCCTCCTCACTAGTTGCTCAATCCCACTCTAGCCTTGCACCCTTGCTCCTTAATGCTTTGTAGCAGAAACCCTTGCACACAAATCTGCTCTTGTGTGCTACCTCTTCAACAAAACACTACAAACAACAATCAGCCAAGTATATATCATGCCCACTAGGTGTGTGCCCTCCTCCTATAGTGCGCCCTCCTCCAAGCAAGTATGAACACCACAAATAAATAGGAGCCAAAGCCTCCTAGAGCCCTCCATGGAAGGAGGCGCCCTTGCTGCCCTCATCCTTTGTTTCCATTCCCATCTCCATTGCTCTCCTCTAGCTCTCCAAGTGAACAAAAGAGTGAATGAGCCTCATTTTGCCCTATGTGCCCCTCTTAAGGAATCATAAGGAAACCTAAAAGATCAATGGCTAGTATCACTCCAAGCCATATCTAATCCATGGTTGAGATCTCTCAAAAAGAATATCAACTCAAAACCCACTTTGGGTTAAGTTTCCATAGTTCACTTTATGTCCCCCAATTCACCCACAAAGTGAATTAATAGTCAATTTTCACTTAAGTGACAAATTTCACCCTTTTGACTTAGGAAAATGTCAAAGTGAAATTAGACATAAAGTATAAGGCACAATCGGTCAAATATTTCCCTCTTGTGGTTAGAGACCCACAACCACAAGGGGACCACTTCCCTTGGTACACCAGAACTCAACAAAGTTGAGCCAAATTGGTGGTGGAAGTGGATGTGCAAGTTGAAGTGCCCTCTAAAAGGGAAAATATTTCTGTGGCTAGCCCTATATAACAAAGTATTGACCTGGGATAATCTACATAAGAGGAGGAGAAGTGAGCCTGGCAGACATCCCTTGTGCTTTTGCTGTGATGAATCTATTTACCATCTTTTCCTAAAATGTGGTTATGTGGGCCAGGTCTGGTAAGTAATGGAGATTTTGACAGGACAGAAAATGTTTTGGAGAGGGGATAGGGTTGAGGAAACTCTGGAAATCGGGATTAGAAATCAAGATACTGTTGGTGTAAAAGCTCTATCAGTCATTGTTCTTTTGGGTGTTTGGTTAGCCAGGAATTCAGCCATATTTGAAGAAAGGTTCATAAGCCTTTTCTATCAGCTACTCAAAGCTTCAATATCTTAAAAAGTTTCCTCGAAAAAAATTTGTGAAGACTCCAAGACAGATTATTGAGGTCATAGATAGATCTGTACTTTGATGGGGCAGCACAAGGGAATCTTTTGGTATGTGGTGCAGGCGGAATTATTTATATATCTGAGTCTCATACTGTGAAGTTAAGGGCTGGCTTGGGACGTGGAACAAACAATTTTGCTGAGATAATGGTGCTAAAGTTGGCCTTGATTTTAGCTGCAGAAAAGAGGACCTCTCATCTTCAAGTCTCTGGTGGCTCAATGTTGGTGATCGAATGACTAACTGGGGAATATCAGATGGACAACTTTCTTCTCCCGCCAATATTAGATGAAATTATCTAAAATATCTTTTTTAAAATGCTCTAAAGTATCTTTTCACATATGTATCTTGCCAGCATGTTTACAGAGAAAAAAATAAGATAGCCGATGAGCTGTATAGAGAAGGACTGCAATTGTCCACTGAGCAATGGATGTTGATCGAAGAGATGAAGGGGCTCTTCCAGGAATCAGAGCACACTCCTTGTTTATAAAATATGATTGAAGATCTTACTTAGGAGTCAGCGATAGATGCTGATATTTTAATCGTTGATATTTTTTTGGGTGACTGTACTTAATGTTTCTATGTTTAATGTAAGGCTTATAGCCTGTTTCTGAACTTTGAGATGAAATGTAGAGGTTGTAAATGAAGGATCATAGGRTGAGACCAGAACTAGGRGGCTTCTAATACATTTAAATCTTTTGAGAACTCTTGTTTTTGGGGCATACTGAAGAACTTTAGGGAGGATCTATTTGTTTTATCTAAGACAAAAACATGACACGTRTTTTTTACTATACTRTAAAATCCTTACTGGAAATGCTGTAACAGSATTTATTGCATTTATGGAATGCAATGCCTTTTTATTTAATAAAATTACAAATTTTTTCCATGAAAATAGAAAATAAAGATATAGAAATAAGGCAAAYCACTTATAGTTGAATGTCCTTCTGAACACTGACTTGCAGTCCTTCCTAGAGTTTATGCTTCTCACTAAGATATAGTTAAGGAGAGCTTTCACTTCAAAACCAGAGATTTCTGGTTTCTTTATAACATGAACCAGTAACAATTACAATTAAAACCTATACAAAATAAAAATTGCAATTAAAAGCTATACCAGACCCTTAGACGTTTCTTGAAAATAGTTCAACTCTAATAATAATAAGACTATTTTTATTGAGCTATAATTCCTCTACATTCGAAGTCCATTTCCAACATTATACGGACTTTTCACTACCTAACTAGCTGTTTTTTTAAAGTTATCTTGTGGGAACTGTTTTTGAATGCAAGCAAAGATGGCATGAGTGATAGAATGTATGCGCCTACATGAAGGGCGACAAAGATACCAAATGGGTAACTCCAGCTACAAACTATTCCCACCCTCATCTTCAGATGCCAACTTCAAACGTCATCTCACCCTCATCTTTAAATGCCAACTCCAAACGTGATGACGCAAATAATGAGAAAACATCATCATCGGCCATATTCTTTTGTCTCTGCCATGTAACATAATAAACCAGTTGTAAGGAGAAGTTAACCAAGCCCTAAACGCTGCCTGCTACGAAAATAAATCAGTTTCTAACTCACTGTTGCTATTAAAAAAAAAAGACTTAAAAGACAAATCCTCCGGTTCTTGATATTAACCACCAGATGATTTCAGATTTATAAATATTAACCACATTACATACAGGGTTACCTCGCTGTTTTCTTTTCATATCACTGCTTCCATTGTCGAGGTTAATCCTGGTCTTGTTCATGTTGATCTCTCGATTCCAGAAAACCTGTAAATATTAACCACATTACATACAGGGTTACCTCGCTGTTTTCTTTTCATATCACTGCTTCCATTGTCGCGGTTAATCCTGGTCCTGTTCATGTTGATCTCTCGATTCCAGAAAACCTGTAAATTTTTTAATCATAATCAATAGTATTAAATCACAAATATTGAAGGAAAGCGATCCATCCGAGTTCTACTTACTTGAGATATCGGCAGAAGATTCGCCCTCTGGAAATCGGTAGAAAAAAACGGCCGAATCGTTCTCTGGTTTGCTTGATGATCTTCATTCACTCTTCCTTCACCCCGCTTTCTTTCGAATTCCCTGTCGATTCTCCTGGAGCCTCCATTCCCACTGCCACTGCTACTCTCGTATAAACCCTCCATTGTCTGTTTCTTCCCCCGGTTGATTCCTTGCGATTTTCCGTTGCAGAGTACATAATACAGAAGAAGATTTGATGAATTCGTTACAAATTTATGGTCAGTCTGAGAGGTTCGCTGTGTGAGAAGCTCTTATATCACCTCCCTTTCGCATTATAATTCCTTCATTTTTTGTGTCGACCCATCAAGAAGCCGGTGAAAGAGGGAAAAAGCAAAAACGCAGACCCGTCGAAAACGCAAGTAAAAGATACTTCGTTTTTTCCCAGCTAACCAAATACAAAGTGTGAAGGAATTGGTTCGCTACCAACAAAGAAAGAGAGTGATATTCATTATATGAATACCTAATATCTTTGTGTACACTTGGTCTCATAAATGTATGAACGTTTCGTTTTTCTGAGTATATTTTTTGATCAATTTTGTTTGAAATTTGGTCAAAAATTGTTGGAACTTTAGATTTGAGTGATTGAGTTTGAATAATTCGAGTGTTAAGAGGGTTTTTGGGGGTCCTGAATCCATTCATGCATTCAAAAATACAATTTAAATAACAAAAAATGGTGATTTCACAAAGATCTGTTTGGCCAATTTACGGGAAAAAATTCAAAAAGTTGAATGTTTAGACAACGCCAAATATTTTTGCGCAGCTACTCTTCATGAGAATATGTGTCGATGATCATTTAAACTTAGAATATTGTATAACTAGCATACCTCCGAAGCATAGAAAGGAAACTCTCAAGATAACAATAGAGAATAAGTAGCACAACCACAAATTTGTGGCTGATGAACGTCGATAGACGATAACAACAATAGGAAGAGCAATTTAGGTCAAATTTGTTGTAGATTTTGTATTAAATAGACCTTCTATTCTCCTAATGTTCATTCAGTTCTTGTAAATTCAGGACTTGGTGGTTCTATTTTCCTAATGTTTCATTCAATTCTTGAAAATTCAAAACCTGTAAATTACACTTGAACGCCAACAATTTTTCACTGAAAACTGTATTCTCTGAGACCTTTAAATAATCTGACCTCATTTCTGGGAAGAAGGTTGTAGTGAGCATGGCCATCAACGCCATCCTTGTGAACTTTTTCTTACAACCCTATAAATGCCAATTTGCATTTCCAAAAATTATTTAAAAAATGCAAATCCCAAATAATTGCTTTCTTTGGAATCACAAAACAGGGATTAATGGAAACCATTCTAATTGTTTCCACTAACCAAATTTGCACAGATATCCATGACTTTAGAGAATCCCTATCATTAAGAAAGATCAATATAATGCATCCATTACTGAGAAATCACATGCATCCACCTCATAGAATGTGTAAACACGCATGAACATAAAACAATAAATGTCAAGTTCCTACAAATGTTTTTCATTTGTCCACTTCAAAGGGGAGTCAAGCAAGCAGTCGACTTCGTCATTGCAAGTCGTCATAACTATAGTTAATCCATTATGGTGGTTTTCTTAGTAATGAAAAAATCCAAGATCTAATATAATTATTTAGCTATAGGACGAATTATTAAATTCAAACCTTGAAATCAATGCAATAGATGTGGCATATCTTCATTTATATTAAACTTTGACAATAAATAACTCTATAAATTTTATATAAAACCCTAAATTGAAACCCTAATTATAACTCTAGCTTTTATATAAATTGATACAAGACTAAGCGTCAAGGGTTCACCCCAATTTAAAATTAATGAATATACGTGTATTCCAACAGAGAATGAGTGTAGCTTCTCTCCCCACTATTTAGTGGTGTTAGTAGCAGCCAAATGGCGAGCTGCATCAACCGCAACTAAGGACGATTCAAACCCCTCTGATAACAATACTCTGAATGGAACATTGGTCATCGATTTTTTCGTGACTTCCTGCATCATTCAAACAAATCATATCAGTCCTTTAGAAGGAGAAAAATGGCACTATATTTATTTTGGATAAAACGACACCATGGGTAAAACAATTACATGAGAAAGCAGCGAAAGTATGGTAATGGGTTGTACTTCATGAAATGCTTGTATTAAATATTAGACGAGATATCAAATGGGTTGTACCGCTATCCGAGAGGGATAGCAGATCGAGATGGGATCTCAATCCCTGCATCAACGCACGCACAGTTGGTACACGGAGGGCTTGCAATCACTAAAAACGCACGCACAGTAAAGGTTTATTTTAAATCTAAATATATTCATATTAAAAACGCACGCACAGCTGATAACCCACGGTGCTCCACTCATCCAACAATGGACACCTTAAACACCATTGTTATGTTAATCACCTTAAACACCCTTTTTAATGACGAACGAACATCTTTTGTCATGCAAGGAAGTTAATCCTTGAAATCGTAGCCTTTCATATATTATGACGACGAAGAATATTCTGATCATATGAAATCATGTCCATTAAAAACCCATCTATGATTAAAAGTCCATTAATTCTAGCCATTTCCAATAGGTGTACGCCTATCGGCATAATTAGTCATTGCCCAAGTCATTTTAAGGGGGGTTTTTTAATTGTTATTATGTTGTATGGGTGGAATTGGTACATACTTTGGTTGGGTTTGGTCCCATGGAGGGCCAATGTATTTATCGAATGCCACAACAACATATGTTGGCAAATTTGGAGGGTTACTTCCTGGTGCATATACAATTTGCATGATTGCTCCAAGAACACCATTGACTAATCCTGCCTGGACCCATAAATTGCAAGATAGCATAACTTATTGGCCTATACATAGCAAGACATGTTTTTATAGTTGGACGTCATCCTGTTGGTGTGTTATTGAATCACTTAATTTTGTGGCACTTTGCGCAATTGGCATATTCAAGGATTGGAGCGTGAACTTGTTATGGTTGTCCACAAGAATGTTTTTTGCAAGGAGATGGATTGAAGTGTCAAACCTTTGACGCTCTTCAATGGATAAGAATTTGTTAGTCTTGGTGATCTGAGCCTGGGGTGATACTGTTACCAATTCTTATTTGGTCTTATTTCACTCCTTGAAGGGTCAGTTTTGAGAACGTTTTTTATTGACTTGATTTCTTAACAAGGTGACATTGAAGTTTTTATAGGCTTGAATCAAATTGAATTAAAACTTGGATAATCAACTTATTACATTTCATGTATCATCACTTAAAGCTTCCAATACCTAATTTGTTGAAATAAATGAAGGCATCGTGAATATGAAATGAACAAGCACACTGAGAGATAAGCAATCACATAAAAGAGACAAGAAGTCACCGCATAATAACGGAGTTCGCCCCGGATGGGATAATTCTCCGGGCTTCGCTCAATCGCTTTGCCTCTTTATTTCCTCTTTAAAAAGATGCTTCTCCTTTACAACTGAAAGGGCTGCAGTCGCACTCCTAGTGACAACATTGAAGAGGGTGTCCTTATATATAAAGAACAGCTTCTCACAATGTGTGGCAAAAT
>JASDQU011176693.1:0-17804 GCA_032191745.1 Picea mariana
GAAAATGTCTCCTTGGTATATATAGGAGACTAGGAGGTATAATTACAAATAATGGCCTAAAGCCGACATAATTAAAATAACATTACTAATCTAAATTACAACTAATGGCCTAAATCCAACATAAATAAAATAGCATTACTAATCTAATATGCCCCAATTAAGGGGTAATGAGCCAGCATTAGGGCTTAACAGAAACGAAGGTTCAATTCACTTATAGGTATGTTCATAACTAAGCAGTATTTTCATACGTATGTTAGGAAGGATCCAAAAATTAGATCATAAGCATTGTCATTGACTTCTCTATTCATGAAAAATATATTGACACTAAATTGGTAAATTGAGTATAACTTGTGAAAGAGGAAGTTAAAAGGGCTCTTACACAAGAGTATGATGATGAGATTAATAATTCAAGATTCAACATTGACGAGTACTCCCCAAAATGAAATTTGTGTGTCTTATGGACCAAGGAAGTTGATGTAGTCCTGGGCAACTCTTAGTTGAAATCTATTGGTACTTTTACCATGATTGTTGATAAAAAGTGCATAGCATTCAAGCACCTTACCAATAAAATAATGTTGCAAGACATTTGTTTAGATCACCTTACTCTCTCATTGAATTCGCATTAGAATAAAAAACAAAATCATAGAGAAATAATGGAAAAGTTAAAAAAATTGAATAAAATTCTTATTAGCAAAGATGAAGGAATTGTACAAAATCAAAGAAAATTCAAGTGTCAATATATAGAGATTTGCAAATTTCAACAATAGATAAAAGAGTTGCAACAACAAAATAGCAATATAAAAAGCACTCACAAAAGAGATAATGAAAATAGCAGTAAAAAATTATCATTCAAAGACGAAGAAATTTCTCGTTTGAGAAATCAAAATAAAACTCAACTGACAGAAATGAAGAAGTTGAAAAATGAGAAAAATGGAAAAACCTAATGTTTTTATCAATGAAGTTGTATCAGTGGAAGAGCTTCCAAAAGTTGAAATTACAGATAAAACAACCTCAACAGAAGGTATTATCACATGAAATTGTTCAGGGTCGCAGGTGACAGCCATGAGCACAGGTAGCAGGTGAGTGCAATTCGTAGCAACAGAGATCCCATATGTAGTTAAGTTTAACTCTATATCTAAGCATGGATGGAAGGACCCCATAGTTGGTAGGCAGATAAAACTTTGGTAGGGGCGCTAAACTAGCTGGCACACCCAGATCGTGGCCAAATCAACGGCCACCAGTCATTTCATCGCCACAAACTGCATGGGCGTTAAAACTCAAAGGGCAGGCCAAAATCCAAACCACAGTATTGTGGGGAAGCTACGTGGTGGAAGATGGTTCATTTCTATCATGAAAGCGGTGTGGGCCCAAACTACTTTCGATGACCCAGAAATCATGTGCTTTTACATCATTGTATCCAACAGCAACACGTGGTCGCCCCCTAGTGGTCAAGATGTGTCTTGATCCCGAGGAGTATTCAGCCAATGAACAAAGACTAACTTTTTAGGCCTCGATCCACCCGCTTATTCAGTGCCCAATCTATGAGCAACATGTGGTCTCTCGCTAGTCGTCCAGATGCACTCTGTCCCAAGGAAGATTCAGTTAATGAACAGGGATTGGTAGTTGAAGCCTCTGTTTAGGCCATAAATAGAAGGTGTGAAAGTTCTGGACGAGGAGGTAGAACTGTCAGCCTGAGGTACCATGATGGACAATTTCATCTTGCAGGCCCATACTAATTTGATCTTGCGTCTAACATGCAGAAACACACATAGTCTAACATAAAGATGCACAGACGAAAAGCTTTAAATGAGATGGCTAGATTACACTCCTAGAAGGTGTGGACAGATCTGATTATAAATAGATCAGTTTAAGATTTTAAGAAATGGGAGGTGTTTCAGAGGTTGGAAAGATGAGAGATTTTTAGGAGCAAGGCTCTACATTTTTCAGTTTGTAAGCCTGAGGGCTTGGATTGTAAATATTATGTTATTGAAGATTCCTTTGAGTTGTTTTTATCAGATTGTATTCTTAGTTTACATGTTGTTCTATTTTTCTTGTCTGAATGTAATCTCTATAATCTATGGATTCTTAAGGTAGTAGAGGATCTGTTGTCATCTTGCACATATTCCATGGTTCATTGCTCAGACATTTTCTGTTTTTCTTCTCATCTGGAGGTAGCATCTTTGATCTATGGATTCTTGAGGTGGTAGAAGATCTGTTGTCATCTTGCCCATGTTTCATCGTTTATCACTCGGACGCTCATTTTTTTTCTTCTTGTCTGGTTGTAGCATCCTTGATTTATGGATTCCTGAGGAAGTAGAGGATTTGTTGTCATCTTTCCCATGTTTCATCATTTATCTCTCATACGCTCATTGTTTTCTTCTTGTCTGGTTGTATCATCTCTCTAATCTATGGATTCCTGAGGTGGTAGAGGATCTGTTGTCATCTTGCCCATCTTTCATGGTTCATCACTCAGACATTTTTTCTTTCTTCTCCTCATCACCACATAAATCCTTTTGTCTGATAAGCAGTTTAAATGCCTTAATTATTCACAATACTTATGACTCCATAACCTCATGGTCCTGAAATGATCTATAGTTACTTTTGTTATTCCTCTCTTTGCAGTCTTATTGATCCACCTACACAAACAATTTTTATCCGTTTCACTTTTTTTTTATGGGTACTGGGCTTATCCTCTTGCAGTCAGAGGGTGATTCTCAGTGCTAACAGAAGGGATCAAGGACTTAAAATGGAAGCAACACATAAAATTGAAGATGAATCTAATGAAGTTAAAGAAAAAATTTCCAAGTTAGAGAAAGATAATGATGAGTTAAAAGAAGAGATTGGGGAAAATGGTGATCAATTCTGTAAGATGCAATCCCTTAATGAATGACTCATTAAGGAGGTTAATAACTTAAAGAAAGAAAATAATAGCAAAGGAAAGTTGGGAAATTATGATTCAAAGGAATAATTGAAAGAGAAAGATGAAGAAAAGGTTATGTAAGAATAATCAAGAAATTCTTAATGATGTTAAGAAAAGGCATTTACAGGAGTCTAAATCAAAGAATAGGGATGAAGATATTTCCACAAAATTTGAAGATGATACTATCAAAAAACTTGAAAAGAAATTTGCAAGAAGGTTGAAGAATCCCTAAATATTGATAAAGTAAAATCATAAATGCAATCTAGAATTGAGGAAGGATTTAATAATTTAATATGTGGGATCACATTCCAGCTTCAAAAAGAGAAACAAGACAAGATTCAAGAATGTCACCAAAAGATACTTGAAGAAGTTGAACTCCATTTGTAGATTGTACTTGTCAGATATAATGGTATTATCTCCATGGATAGAGTCGTTAAAGACCAAGCAAAATGGATATAGGATTCCATTGTCTCTAGAAAGAAGATAGATGCAATGGGTGTGAACAATGAAGGGGAACCATCACATGTGAAACCATTTCGACACCCTCATGTTCAAGGAAATTTTCAAGGAAGACAAGAAGAACATTATCAACATTATCAAGGAAGAAGATGGAATACTCACCAATATTCATGGAATAGGGAATCACAAAACCAATATTCAATAGGACATTACCAAACATTAACAACTACTAAAAATTAGAGAATTTAAAAAACAATACATGGAAACAATGGAAAGAAAATTATTCAAAAATCAACCATCAAGGATTAAGAGTGAAAATAATTGAGTTTGGATAGATTGATCCTTTTTCGATGCACCAATATTGTTCAAAAATTCAAATGTCATATCACCTTGTATCCTCAAACTTATTTAGTCGATGAAAATTAAAACATATTGTTCATTCTATCAAAAGATTTTATCATTGCCTATGGTTTGAGGAAACACATATTTAAGGGGGTATATTTGTAATATACCTAAAGTATATTACATTTATTATAATAATGTAACAAATAAATAGCATGTGATAATAGTAATAGGATGATTATTATGTGATGTGTTATTAATATGTACTAATGATAAGGCATTCCCTTTTCCAAGGACATGACTTATCACCCCTACATGTATTTATATGCACTCTCATTATATCTCTTGAACATGTCAATTAATAATCAATATTAAGTATTTATCCTTTGAGGAATATATGGATTTTTCCTTCTTATAATGGATGTTCAAGTGAATTGACCAATAGGTTCATTCAATAATCAACATGGTCACACATACACATATTACATGAGATATACCCTGGAGAAGATCAATCTAGATAAAAACTATCTTTGAAGTGACTATATTTCTTTGGTTATAACTAATGGTGTTCTTACAGTTACCAAAATCTTTGGTTATAAACAAAATAAATATAATTTACAGTGCCATTGAAAAACTCATTGTAATGATATCTCTTCCATGAACCAGACAAGCAAATCTTGTCTAATTTTACCTCTCCACATCTACAAATAGTGCAAATCTAGCATTAACATGGCCTATGGATGATCTTCTATCTCCTATTTCACTTGCTCGTCAATTGAACCTCCAATCCAACTTCCAATAACGTCTTTCTTGGTTGAAACCTTCTTCCATTTCCAACCAAACCTTTTTTCCTTGCGTTTCTAGGTATGTGGAAGGCCAACAATCTCTGCAACCATTTCCCAAACTACAACCAAGTCTCTTGTTGGTACTAAGGTCTGCACCTGACTACTAAGGGAAAATTTAGGCCACCTCAGTTGTTGGAATGATTGGATTTTAATAATTTTGGTTTGTTTGTTTGATGGTCAGCTGATAGATGGGGTTCAAGTGTAGGGATCTAGTTTGAATGCCTGAGCATTGTCTGTTACAAGTTTCCTGGGGATCCAAACCTGCCAAAGATGTTTGTCTCCAAAAAGTTCATAATCACCTTGTCAATAGCATTCCTGGTAGGAATAGCTTCAATCCACTTTGCAAAGTAATCAGTGGCAGTAAGAATCCACTTGTGTTGTCCACTAAAGCTGGGTTTATCTCACCTATGAAATCTATGCTGCATTGTTGAAATGGGTCGTTAAGAGTAGTGGGTTTCAAGGGTAGTGAGAGAAATTTCTTCTTTCCAGCAAATTTTTGACACTCTTCACAAGTTATGACCATGGAAAACACATCAGAAAATATGGTGGGCTAGTAGTATCCATCCCTTAGAACCTTGAGGGTTGTATATTTTGAATGTTGGTTCCCTCCACAAACTCCTCCATGCATATCAATTATAACCTGTTTTGACTCATCTTCATCCAGACACTTCATCAAAATACCAGCAGGGTCTTTCCAATATAAATTATGGTTTAAAATGCAGTATTTTACAGCCTTTAATTTAAGAGACCTAGTTTTAGATTTTTCCAACTCTGGTGAGCATTCTAGGTGTTGTAAAAAATAAATGATATCTTTATACCAGGTTAAAATAGAATACTTATCAAGTACTTGCATGGTATTCTTCTCATCCTGTATCAATGGAGCATCTGACTAGTTGAAGATATGGTGCAATTCCAGTGCTTTGCAATTCGAATCAGATAACATTTTTTCAAGGCCCTGTCCCTTGATTAGTTTAGTGGGATTTATGTGCATATCATATTCCATAAGTTTGACTCTACATTTTCCCCTCTTCCCCTCATTGTCTGACTTGACAAGGATCTCCTTTACACTGCTGCTAGGGACATAAGATGTTATCCTGGACTGTAGAACATAAACCCTGAAGGAATTAAATGCCTTCACGAAGGCATAAGCATGCTTCTCCAATATGTCAGATTTCAATTCAGCATACCTGAGTGTTTTTCTTAAGAATGTAATGGGATTTTCATTCTTTTCTTCATTCTTTTGCAATAGTACAACTGCAATAGTCTCCTCAGTGGAAAAACAGAAAATCAAGAATTCTTTAGAATATTCTAGACTAACCAGAATAGGGGCTTCAATTAGAGCCTGAATTATCCTTTGGAAGGATGACCTCACTTCTTATGTCCATTTGATGTTGGCATCCTTTTTAATCATGTTGGTAATAGGCCTAATGATCTCAGAAAATTTTGGTATGAATCGCCTTAAGAAAATTATTTTGCCTATAAAAGACTATATGGCCTTCTTATTTCTAGGGATGTCAATTTTCTTAATAACATCCACTCTTTCTGGGTCTATATTTATCCCTCCTGCAGATATAATGTGGCCTAGGAGTTTTCCTTCTAACATAGAAAAATGGAATTTTTTGGGTCTCAAAGAGATTCCATACCTTCTACTTTTTTGAAATATTTGCTTCAGGTGTTGCAAATGTTCATCTTCAAATTTTGAAAAGATGGTGATATCATCAAGGTAGATCACCATGAATTTCTCCTTTTCACCCACAAATGCAATTTCCATGGCCCTCTGAAAAGTGGACCTTGCATTCATCAAGCCAAAGGGAATTTTTTCATACATGAATGTGCCCCATGGAGTAGTGAAGGCAGTTTTTTCTTTGTCTTATTCAAGTATTGTTATTTGATTGTATCTGGAATAGCCATCCATCATGTAAATTATGTGAGCACCTAATACATTTTGAAAAATTTGGTCCATCATTGGCAATGGATAATTTTATTTCAACGAACACTTGTTCAGGTTTATGAAGTCCACACATAAGTGTATTTCACCACTCTTTTTCCTGACAAGAACCAAGTTGGCCACCCAATCTGAATGTCTCAAGGGCACAATGATTTTGGCATCAAGCATCCTTTTCAATTATTTTTCAATAATAGACATCAATAGAGGATTAAATTGTCTAATTTTATACCTAAATGGATTTTATTCCACCTTCAAAGGAATCTTATGTTGAATGATATCAGTATCAAAGTTTTTCAGGTCCTCATAAGACCATGCAAAAATATCAGCAAAAATTTTCATAAGGCTCACATAACTGTCTCTTTTCTCATCTGGTAGTGCTCTGGATATCTTGAAAATTTTGGGATTTGCAGCTGTCCCAATGTTGCAGTCTACAACTTTTTGTTCCTTACTTTTAATGGTAGCCTTTCTGGAGACATCATTGTTGTCAAAAAGTCTCTCTAGTGGGACTAATCCCTTTGGAATATGAATTGTTTTGAGTTCCACAATGTTGTGAACAACCACCTTATTCAGAAAAGGAGGTGCATGTTTATTTTATGTTTCATCGTTCTCGTTCTCTTAATCAATGGCGATATTTTAGAATTCCTCAATGGTTTGTAGAAATATCTTGAGCTCAAGATCGTCACTAAAAACCTACCAGTGCTTAACATTGTCTGGTATAGTTTTTTTTTGCCTAACCTCCACCTCATATTTAACATTTGGACCAATGTGAGGCCTGAACATACTAGAAGCTAGAGCTAAAGAGTCTTCCCTTTGATTGGCATCTCTAGGGACAAAAGAAATATTGAAATCTAGAAAGAAACTGTCAACTATGTCCCATACCTCATTTTTGTACTGTCTCACCCTCAGTTGTTTTGCTTGATAAATTTCCTTCACCTAATTAACAACCAGTTTAGAATCACCAAAGGTTGCCAATTTTTCAATGGCCATATCCTTTACAGCTCTCAACCCCAGCACTAAGGCTTCATACTCTGCTATGTTGTTGTTTGTTTCAAGTTCTAATTTGTATGAGAGTGGAACCACCTCCTTTAAAGGGGAAATAAGTACTATGCCAACACCAGATCCCTCCTTTGATGATGAACCATCAAAATACATCTTCCAGATTTCATTTCCTTGGCCTACCTATGGTTGATTTCTTCATTTGCTGACTGAAATTTCTGGAGCATCGTCATTGATATGAAAAATACATGACCCAATTCCATCCTCTACAACATAAATTGAATTATTACCTGGATTATGGTGATCACTCACAATGTAAGCCAACTTGACTGCTATGTACAATATTCTATCTTCTCCTCTTAAAACAAGGATGATTGCATATGTAAGATCCATCTATATAGATCCTCCAACTTTCTTGGCCCAAGACCTAGATATAATCATGCCAAACTTGGGAGGTATATCAGCTACAACAATATCCATAACCATGCTTTTCATGGTCAACTGAGATAGAGAAACAACTAGATCCTTAATTGCTCTCAAACATTTAACCTTTTTGTAATCAAAAGGATAAAGATCCTGGTATGGATTGGTAATTTCTAGCCCTAGCTCTTCCATGACAACCTTGGGCATGGCATTATGAGATGCCCCATAGTCCATAAGGCAGTTGTGCAGGATTTTGTAATGGACATTCAAGGATATGTAAAAAGGTTGGTGTTGAGGAAAAGATATGAAATGATCTTACTCAAGCATTTTCATATTCTGCTTTGATAAAGAAAAATAGACAGGAATGTCACCCTATGTTTATAGCCATCAAAATTAATATCCTAACTCACAAGTATTGATCACAAGTTCTTAGGCTAGTCTTTTTATAAATAAAAGCTTGCTGAAAAATTCATTATTTATATGATTTTCTGAATATAACAGTTGTTGAAATAAATGTAGAGACAGAAGTAAAAACACCAAGTCGATATTCAAGGCAGATGAGACATAAAGAAATCCTTTATTTCATTCCAATTCATCAAAGAGTCATTCTCTTTACAAAAATTCGTGAAGAAGTTTTGGACCAAAGTCAAACTTAGACATCCCCGATGAAACATACAAAAGGACCTCTAACAGAAAATCAAAAAATTGAACTCTAAAAGCTGGATTAGCTTGCCATAGATTGTTTCCCTATTGAATCTACACAATACCCTTTGTTAGTCATGAAAGTTAATTCACAAATAGACAAGTCTACACAGACTATCAAAGATAGATCAACACCTCTGAAAAACAAGTGTCTGGATGATGTAATTCAGCCCTGAATCTTGTTGTCTACAATAAGACCCTGCTATCATAAAAAAGAATTAGGCCTTGAATAAATTAAGGAATGAATGAAAATTGAACTATCTCAACACAAAATCAAAGAGAAAACCTTAGTATGCTTCTCCTTCTATCCTCCTTTTGTTCCTCCCTTTCTTTTTTCCTTTAAGAAAATTAGAATTGGTTGAAGTTGTTGAACTACTTCAATAGTTAAGTTAATTAAAAACTCAACCAACTTTTTAGTTAGGGGGAAAAGTAATAAATCATAATAAGGGTTTTAAATAAATAATAACTAGTAGGTGGGACCCCTTGTGACTCCCCTTTAACTCTTAACAATCATAACATACTAGTTAATTAAACAAACACATCCCTCCTTGTGACTCCCATCATCATTTTCATATTTGACAATTTATCCAATGATTTTTTGAAATTATTTTCAAAATATATTACTCATATATACAAAAAAATAGCATGTTGTCCAAAAATTTTGAAGCCAACTATCATAAAAAATAAATAAAATAAAACTTAAAATCCATATTTTCCACTCTGAGATGCAATATTTCCTTTGTTATTGTTGTCACCTTTTGATCTCTATGAATTTGCCTTTAGTTGTGTTGAGCCTTTAGGCCTAATCTCGTTGATCACATGAGAACAATCATCCCTCAAATGCATCCGAGAGGACACGGATTTATCAGAGCCATTGGAGGGTGAGGAAGGGGCAACAATGGATTTTCCTTTGTCAGGGGCATGGTGGGCCTTAGTTTTCAACCTTTTGTTAGCATGGGAGGACTGAACTGGTGAGTGGACATTTGCAGCTTGGAAAACATGATTGATAAGTTGAGGAGCAGGTCATGACAAATTGGGCCATCCACGATATTGGGAGACTATCGGGTGGACAATATCTTTCCATCCGTCGTTTCGGGAACCTCGGGTTGCAATGAGACATGAGGGAGTACGGGAATACTAGGGGCTTGTGGAGCTTGGAAGAGATGCCTTTCAAGCCTAGGTTGGACCACTCCTTTCCCAATCCAATTGAAAAACATAGCCTAAAATAGCTAGCCTAACTCTTGCAAGACAACATCAAAATGAATGGAGAATCTAGGCCTTCTAGGGCCCTGNTGAGATGGAATGGTTCTCCATATCTTGCGATCCAGCCGATTTATCGTTGGACTTTATGTTTTCTTGTGAAGTCTCTTCCTTCAATTAGGATAGTTATTTCTCTATATTTCTCTTGGGTGGGGCTAGTGTGAGAGATGCAAGCCAGTATAAACCAACTTGACAAATAACAGGACAAAGTTTTAACTATTGGGAAGAGGTCGAGCTAGGGATAACCCGTTGCTCAAACATGCATACAGTGACTTTATGCCAAAGGGCCTAGTAATAATACATTAACCAAATGAACATCCAATTAGTGTCTGAGAGAAACTAATTAATCATAAAGAAAACACATATGTGATCAAGATCACAGTAAGCAAAATAATTCATCTACCATAACATACATCACATAACAACACAATGATTTATCTTCATCATTAAAGAAAAGAACATTAAAACATTGCACCAGATAACTTGACAACAGAATTAATTGCACTTACTCATTTACTGCAACATTCATGGAACAGGAAAGGAAGTAATTCTTCTCCAACCCCAATCACATACATCTGATGAAAATAGCTTGTCTTTAGTCCAGAAGGACTTCTCAATTAATAGCAGTCTCAAAATAATTATCAACAACCAAAAGAAAGAGTTCTTACAACAACCATTGACCCTTGACTCATTGGTCAATGCCTTTATTTATAATATAAAGTTTAACTGTAATTAACGGCTACATACAGTTTGATCTAAATAAAAATTGCCACATGGTGTTATCATCTAACAGTTCTTCAACATTCCACCCAAGATGTTTCTTGAAAAGGGTGGCTTCTTTCATATTCAGACCATCTGATAAAGATTTCTTCATAGGTATTGGCCCATGGAAATTTGTGTTGTTCCATTGGAGCCGCATATATCCCTCTGATGTCTACTATGTGTGCCCGATACTTTGCTATACTGAAGTTCAATTGCTGAAGCATGGTTCGGGATTTGATCAGATGTTCTACGAACTATTGTACTTGCCCTAGATTTGCATTGGTGACCTTTGCACACTCTTCGGCCCATAACGCATATTGTTCGGCATATAGCTTGACCATTTCATTTAGGTTGATAAACATATCGGGGGTACCAAACTCATGGAGTCCAATCTCTTTCATTATTTTATTGATTGTGCTTCTGACATCTGGCCCATTGTTCTTGGATTTCTCCATGTGGAACTCGAGACATTTTAGCCCAGTATTCGGCTGATCGCTTCATGAGATTGAGACTACTTTTACTTACTATCTAAATGTCATGTTCTTCCTTTTCTCGTCCTTTCTAGACTGCCTCAATATACTCAAGCCTTTCTACCACCTGTTGTGCCTTCTAATACCACCGCTCCATCTCCTTACATGTCGTGAGTGCCATGAGAGTGTCTTCCTGAAATTTATCTATATTCAAGATTAACAGGTGCCTTTCCTTCTTGAAATTGTCATAAACTCTACCGAACTCATATTTTAGATACACAACAGTCTTTGTAGTGCCCTTATATTAATCGGAAATATGGTGCAAGTGTTCGAGCTCCTTCTGGGTGACAGCTATATCCTTTTCATCCCTCCTAGCTCTATCCTGGGAGGCATCCGAGAGGGATTTTCCCACACCAATCAGCTCAGACGTACGGGCGTCTGCTGTGTTGATTAAATTCTCCCTAGTGGTAACCATGATGGAGTGATCCAAGGTGATTCTTCTCTTCTTTACAGTCCTCTGAATGATAGCCTTTCTCTTTTGATCATAGGAGATTGCATAGATGTCTGCAACAGCGTCTACCGGGTCTGGTATCTATTGATCATCCCATGTGAGATTGTTTCCCAGGCTTCCCACAGTGTATATTTGTTCAAGAGTGGGCTCTCAAACTTCTTCGTTATGTCTTGTAGATCCAACTTTTACTTGTTGCTCGCCGGGGATTTGAGTATTGGGTAGAATAGAGGTGTCAGGTATAGACTTGTCACTTAATTTCTCATCAACCGTGGAACTATCGATTTCCCTTTGCGGAGGCTCGTCACTCGGGCATGCATCTGTTTCTAGTTCATCAGACTTTCTCACATTGATACCATATTTATCTTCTGATTCTTTTTGTGGTACCTCCTCGTCATGAACCTCGGGCCCAAGGGGAGAGGTATTTTCAAGACTTGGGGAAGGAGTCTTTTCAAGACCTGGGGAAGGGGTATTTTCGAGACCTTCTTCTTCTTGGACGTGTACCAAGGTTCCATGAGAGGGCTCTGGGCTCTCATTGTCACTATATATATGTATAAGCGTGCTCAAGGGATTGGTCACTTATGTTTCTATCAACACCCGACCTGTCTCTGGTTCAGTTGTTCCTCCTTCCGAGGGGTTGATCAACAGTGTTGTGGATTCAGGATTTCCTGACCCATTGGTGTTATCAGGACCTGTGGGACCGGGGCCACTTGACTCCGTCGGGACACTTTGGATGGTATTTGAAATCAGGGGTCTTATGACAAGATATGAGTCATCCTGCATACACTTCATTAGTAGTTGAGTTTGTTGGTATAAATGTGCGCCACTCTCTTAAGCCATTTGACCTTCCAGGGAATCTCTAATTTGTACCGGGGATCCCTGATGAGCTTACAAAACCTCAATGTCTTCTTGGGGATCATTTGTTTCTTCCTCCAACCCATATGCTATTGCTGCTTCCGGGCATCGGCCAGTTTCTTGAACTACCTGCTCCAAAAATGTGGCCTACTCTTCATAGCTCATAGCTCTAAACCTGGTTCCTCTAGCATCAGCCTTCCTGGCTACCACCACATTCCAGTCTTGAGCATTCTCAGTGAAAATTTCATCCTCAAACCAGTCATGGGAATAGGTCCAACAGGATGATACCTGTGACGCGTGATGTAGGACCAATCCCTTGGGATCGTGTTTGCGAATTCGGCTAGTTTGGAACCAAAATTCCAATTGACCTCGCCCAAGTTTTTTATCATGCGCAATGTCTTTGACCATGTAGAAGCCAATATGAAAGCCGTACAGTATGAAATCTCACTTCTTGTCTTTTACTAAAGTTGGATTGTATCCTTGTAGGATGGTTTGATAGCAGATTTCCCCTAACACTAGCCGGTTGGGAACATAAATGGGCAATAAATGGGGTGACCCTGTGGTGCCAAAAACCCTGATGTAGGTTTCTCATTCATCTAAATACCAGTGACCAATTTTGGATATAACCTTCTTTTCTTCATCTGTCAATCTAAGGCATTCTCTCCTAAAGAGAAAGAAGTAAATGCATGCAATGAACTGATCACAAATAACTGCATAAGATTTTTTGTACATGTTTTACGATAGGATTTTGAAATATACATGGACCGTGAGCTCCGAAGGGTGCCAATTCAGGTTCATCCAAGCAAAAGATCTCCTAGCGCATATGACGTCTAGTAGATACGAAGCCATGTAGAAGGTAGGGGTATCTCCCTCCTTTGGTGTCTGAGCCTGTTTTATGCAGGTTCTCAACTGTTTGGAGATGATAGCACCCCAATTGAAACATGTGCCTGAAATGGAAACTGTAAAAGATAGAGGCATCCAAGCCTCTGAAAATCAGGAGCAGTCCTTTTCTCCATGAAATCTGTAGAGAAGAGCCATGAGTATATGTATGGTTCCTTAATATTGGTCATTGGATACCAGCTAACAGTCCGGTTTATGAACTTTGTGTCTTCCCTCCACCAAGACACCATGATTTTTCTAGTATTGTGCGACACATAGAAACTCAGAATGAAATTAGTGCTCAACTTTTCTCCAGACTCATTGAGCTTGTAGTACCTCTGAACCTCTGATGGCAGGAAGGCCCCGACGCATTCACTATTATCATCATTAATCAAACATTTATGTGCATCGATGTGATCAATAGGCCATTTTAAGAGCTCAATGTAAGGAAACACTGGAGACTGACTTGCCACCATGTGCAAATAAGCCCTGTGAATATTTGGGAGGACCTCGTCATCAAGTTTCCTTGTATTAGGATCATTGTGCAGGGTTTATTCGAGGGGTTCTTATTTCTTGATTTTCTTGAAGACTTCTTCCCAGCGAGGAAACGTTTTTTTCACTCCAATACTTGCCTCTGTATCTCTGAAAGGTGGGGGTTGGACAAAGGGCTCCTTGGTGATCTCCTTAATGGCAGACACTGGTTTGGGAGCAAACTCTAATTGTCTTGTAGCTGTTGGGGAGGAGCCCTCTCCTATTTTTGATTCTTGTAGCTTTGGCACCCTTAGCAACTTCTTGGTAGATGGCTTCTTCTAAGGCATTTGTCCCTGCAATCAAAACCACCCTTTAAACATGTATACAGAGAAGTATTGGGTGAGAACATATAAAAATGAATCGTAAAACTGTAAGCGGACCCATACCTGTAATGCTTGCTAAGATAATTGTTTAATACTCACTGGACTTTGGATGCTTTATCTAGACTAATAGCTTCATTCTTCTGTTTGTTCTGAATTTCTTACTGCAAAGAATGGGATCATATAGAATGACTCAAAAATAATATAACTGGGGAGATACTACCAGTCATATCAATTAGTTAATATGGGTGATAAATGCAGATTTCAAAATAAACCACTATTGGATCTCTGTGGGTGAAACTTAACTGGTTGACAGTGGAGGTGTTGGCATAGGGGCAGACCCAGGATTCAATGCTCAAGAGCGCACCAACAAAACCCTAACTACCAGCCCTTTCGGCAAAACCTGTGAAGCAGATGAAGTCTCACCCGAGGTAGAGGCAGGGGTGGTTGCAAGACTCAGGTGTCTACAACCTTAGCTGGGACACAGATATGTGATTATAACACTTACAGTGCACTTAGCATCGATCATTAATCAATGTTCACTCTTATTATACTTTGCAGTTAGCATAGAGCATCGCAGTATTTACTTGGATCTACGGTATTTTAGCACTTAGCAACAACAAGACATGTTATATCTGGTAGACCAATCACTAAGCATATTCATACATATCAGATCTATCATTCATACACATCTAATGAAGCACAAAGCATAAGCAGATCTGTCTAAATATATCAAAGCACTTATCAAAGAAAGAGATAAACACATCAAGTTAAAGCACAAAGCATAAAACACAGATTTACGTGGTTCACCCCCACCCTGGGGCTACGTCCACCAACTCTTCTTCTTTATTATAGTCTTCAATTGGTTACAGCATGGAGCCACCAAAACCCTTCTTCGCACAGGACAGAAGATCTGCGCAGCTCACCAGATCCTTCTTCATTGTGCTACAACACAGTGCCTTCTACAACCTCTTACCACAACTTGCACTTAGCTCTGCAAGCCTCTTACAATCATGCACAGAGCATCTACAATCCACATCTGATCACACAGATCAAACTACTAGCACTAAGACATTGGCCTAACATCACATAGATGTCGATCTCTACTTATTAGATCGCCTAGCTTCTTATTTATACATTACAAAAGTGGGCCTAAGCATGGGTAAACCCAAGGGCCGACATCCCTTTCCCATTACATCTTCCCAAAAACCCAAAATGGACCCAAAGTGGGTTGAGATCCCATGATCTTCGCTTCACTTGGCGCTTCATCTTTGACAGGCTTTCGAAGTCCCAAAAATGGTCAAATATGACCAAGTATTCCTCAAAACTTGGTCAAGGGCCAACAGGCCCCCAACACTCACATGCGACGTGTCCTAAGTCACTCAGGTCTGACCAATTCTGCTTTGAATGCCTTGAGCTTGGCTCGAGGTGCTTCGACCTATTGCATTGCAACTGCTTCTTTCTCGGTGAACTCATGGATGAGTGCATCATTCATTGGCCCTTCTAGGCGTTGTTCTGCTACATTCACAACCTGTTCTAACTCTACTCCTAAGCTTTCAACCTATGTAAAAAGCTGACATGCTTTATCCTGCACAGGTTGGATCCATTGTGTTGCTTCCATTACCTTGCTCTAGATCATATGGATATGTTGTTGGGAGGTGCACTTCTCATGAGACCACTTCATTCTCTCTACAGGTGNTGACAGGGTGTCGAAGTCCAAAAATGGTCAATTGTGACCAAGTGTTCCTCAAAACTTTGTCAAGGGCCAACAAGTCCCCAACACTCACCTGTGACTCGTCCTGAGTCACTCAGGTCTGACCAATTCTTCTTCGAATTCCTCGATCTTGGATCGAGCTGCTTCGACCTGTCGCATTACTACTGCCTCTTGCTCGACGAACTCCTGGATGAGTGCCTCATTCACCAGCCCTTCTAGGCATTGTTCTTCTGTATTCACAAACTGTTCAAGTTCTACTCCTTGGCTTTCAACTTTAGTGAACAATTGGCATACCTTTTCTTGCACTAGTTGAAGTCATTGAGAGACTTCTATTACTTTACTCCAAAGTGTGTGAATCTGTTGTTGCGTTGTGCGTTGATTTGGAAACCTCTTCATTCTCTCTATGGGTGACAGGGCCTTCAGCTGCACCTATAGATTTTCAGTGTCGTACTTTGCCTCTTGGAAATGCGACTCCAATTTATGCAATTTTGGGTTCTCGGTTAGGTTCTCGTAGATCTGCGCACTTCTTCTACTTAACTGTTTGCATTCCTCAGTGAGTGCTTTAATCCTTTCTATGGTGCTCCAGGCAGTTATTTCTCATTGGTCACGCACTTCTTGTGGGGTCTATGGTATGCTCTGAAGCTCTAAGTCCATGACTCTTTAATGAAGTTGTTGAATAACTTCAGCAAGCGTCATCACTTGGTGTTCGATGGGGTCCTCTGCCTTCTGTTATAAGCTAGTCACAGAGCGAAATTATCTGTGGACTGCTTCTTCAATCCCAATCTGCTTCGCGAGCAGCGGCTCTTTCTCTTTTTGGATCTTCGCTCTGTCTTCTTCAAATTTCGCCTAGAGAGTGTCCTTCTCTTGTTGCGCAGCTCGACGTTGCTCGATGATTTCCTCCTGTGCTTGCTTTAAGGCTTGGGTGTCTTGTGTTGTTTCTTCTTGTGCCTTTCGAAGGTGTACTTTGACTGTGTCAACAATATTGCAGAGTTGAATTGGTTCATTTCCTTCTTCTATTGTTCCTTTTGGCAGGGGCACAGAGGAGACTGCGCGGCTAGAATGGAGAGCTTGTTATACTCCTTGGAGTTTGATCTCGATTCTGTTGTACATTGTCTCTTGCTTAGCTTCTTGATTTTCTGTTATCTCTTCTATGGCTTCCTTCATAGCTGTAATGAGAAAACTGAAGTCATATGGAGTGAGCGTGGTCTTTAGCTTAGTCACGGGTGCTTTTGATTTCTTTTGGGAGGAAGGCTCCAGAGGAGAACCCTTCCTTTTCTTTATGATTTCTACTTCGTCTTCTGGCCTCCGTTCAACTTCCCCTAAGTCTTCTCCATTACCTCCTTGCTCTAGTGTAATGAATGTAGTTCTTACATATCTGTTGTCTACATCTTGGATTTCCTCATCCTTCTTTGTTTTCTTTGTTTTCTTTGTCTTACTGGGCCTAGGTGTATTATGCACAGCTTTTGGGCTGTCAATGTCAGAGACTTTTGCGAGGTCTGCTGGAATAAGGAGGTTCATTGTGTTGGGTATGTGTTATATTCTTTGCACGAGTAGTAGTGTCTGAGCGCCTGCATCGGGTGTGCAGGGGGGTAAGAGGGGGGTGCAGGGGCAGCGCCCCCGAAAATTTTTTTTTGGGCCGACATATTTCCGGGACGACATATTTCCAGGACCACATGATATTAGGTGGTTTTTTCAGCACATGGTTTTTGCCGATGGTTTTCTATTTTCGGTTAAGGAATTAGGGTTTTGGACTAATCCAGGTCATTGGGTTAGGGTTTTGGATGCCGCTGGCTCCTATATGTATATTGTATTGTAAACAATGTAACACAATGTGTATCAATATAATATATGTTGGTTTTCCCGGTTTGGG
>JASDQU011176693.1:34070-44504 GCA_032191745.1 Picea mariana
GGATTTTCTAGTTTGTGTGGATGCTTCAAAAAAAGGATTGGGTGTAGCCCTAATGCAAGAAGGTAGGGTGATTTCCTACGCTTCAAGAAAATTGAGACCTTCTGAAGAGAAATATGTAACACATGAATTAGAACTTGTTTTGGTAGTGCATGCACTAAGGATTTAGAGATATTACTTGGTTAGAATAAATTTTGAACTAAAGACACACCAAAATGGACTTCGACATATATTTATGCAAAGTAATTCGAATGCTAAATAGAGAAGATGGTCAGAATTATTGAGTTAGTATGATTTTGACATATCATATATTAAATGAACACTGAACAATGTAGCATATACCGTAATTATAAGACCTCATATCTTCTCAATGCTACATGTATAGACAAATATTAGAGAAAAAGTACTAAAATTACAAGAAAAATGTGCATTGTGTGTAAAAATAATGACAAAATTAGAAAATGAAGTAATGTGAATTCCCAATTATGAGGGATATAGTTTGGATAATGATGGTTTACTGAGATTCCATAGAAGGATTAATCTACCAAAAAATGAATAAATTTGTAAGTTGATACTTAGGGAAGCACATAGGATAGTATATATGCCTCATCCCAGTAATATGTACGTGGATCTAAAACTAATTTATTTTGGAGTTGAATGAAGAAGGCCACAATATATTACATGGACAAATGTCTAGAATGTTAGCAAGGAAAGGTTGAGCATCAATTTCCAATAGGATTATTATAGCCACATGCAGTACCATAATAAAAATGGGAAATGATTTTGATGAACTTGATAGTGGGATTTTCTATGAAATCAAGGAGACGTGACACACGCATAGTAGTAGTGGATACATGGACAAAGAGTATGCATTTTATCCTAGTAAAGAATACCTATTAGGAACCAAAAATAGCAATATTTTTTATAAATGAGATACGAAGACTACATGGAATTCTGAAAAAAGATAATTTCAGATAGAGTTTTATTATTTGCGGAAAGTATTTGGACTAGATTTCAAGAAGCCTTGGGAAAGAAACTTAATTTTAGTATGGCATATTATCCTAAAATAAATGGACATGTGGAAAAAGTAAATCATGTGTTAGAGGATATGTTGCATATGTATGTAATGGACTCGTACAATTGTTGGGTAGAGTATTTACCTATTGTGGAATTTGCATATAATAATAGTTATCTTTTGAGTTTTTGTATGGAAGACCCTATATAAATACCGTTAGTTGGGAAAAGCCTAAAGTTATAGTTCTAATTGAACTAGAGATTATTCAATAAATGGAAGGTCAAAGGAAAATAATTTAGGAAATATTGAAAGAAACTCAAAATAGATATAAAAGTTATGTAGATGCACACCATTATACAAAAGAAGAGAATATGTATTTATGATTTAGACCTAAAAGAGCACAATTAAACTTGGCAAGGGAGCCAAGTTGTCACCATGGTATGTGGGGTAATTTAAGGTCATTGAAATATTCAAAAAAAATTCTTGTTTTCTTGCATTACCATCATCTCTAGATCATATGCATGATGTTCTTGATGTGTCTTATTTATGTCATTTTATTTTATATCCTTCTCATGTTATTGATTTGAGTAATATAAATATGTTAGATGAGGGGGACTTGAAGGATAAACCAATATGTATACTAGAATGGTTAACTCAATAAATTTAGTGTCATTTGGTCAACTAAGTAAAGTTCTAGTGGGATAGTTATACTCCCAGTTTATCTACTCGAGAGGATGTGACTAAGGTGTGTCATCAATTTCCTTACGAATTTTAAACTTTAGGATGAAGTTTCCTGAAGAGGGGGTATATGTAGTGCCCTATTTTCTTTGAATTTATTTGATTGATATGATGTTATTATTTGAAGGCATTTATGGTTACAAGAATGACCTAGTCGGTTAAAATAAATTTATGGATAATGTGATCTATACCTTTGATCTAGTTTGATGTGATTATTGTTTGGTGTGTACATACATATTTTATGGCTTATTATTTGATATTATTATTATGCTATGGAATATTGAAAATGAATACATGGTTACACGATGAAATATATTATGTTATATTATCCTACTGATGGTTTGGCAAGTGTGGTGGGAAGAGCCACATGTGCATATGGACTCTGGATTGAGTCAAGAGATGTGGACTCTAGCTAAAGGGTTGTATGATGACATAGGGGCTTCACCATATTGACCAATACATTATCACGTTCATTCATAAAGGTTTTTTTTTAATTGTGGAAACTAAGGTCAATATATTGTAGGTATTGGGGGGGCAGATGTAGGGTTTCAATGGGTTTATAGGTATTGGGGGGGAAAAAAAGGGGTATCTAGTTAAAACAAGGGTTTCTTTTATTTGAAGGATGCATTGGGAGGGGGGTTCAACAAAAGGATTTTGGGAGGTATTTATCAATATCTAGTGAAATTAAGGGTATTCTTTAATATCCCAAGAACTTAAATGCTATGTCACTGATTCACTGAGTGAAGATCATATGTATAATGAGACATGGCATGAGTACCATCAAGGAGAGGAGGTATAGTTTTCCTATTCTTTCCTACTAGCCTCCCTACCATATAATAGGTTGAAAAACATATGTTTTATGTTTGTTTTGGAAGTTACATATTTTTGTAGGGGAAGACCATGGATTTGGACACTTATGAGATCATGTTAATGGGTGTGCACAAGGTGTCAATCCTCATTCCTCGATGACCATTAGTCTCTCATTGGTGGTGAATGAGTTGGGTTTGTTAAGCCCCAACCATGACACCATCCCCCATCACTGAAAAATGATACTTGAAAGGAATGCAAAAACATAGAACCCTTGGTACATACCGATAGGTAGTACTTGAAGGGCATGTAGGGGCATGGAACCCTTGGTATCATGCACTTGAAGTGTTGTAGAGGTTATTTCTAGTTGTTGGTGCATGGTACTTGAAGAGTTATAGTGACTATGTCTAAATCCCAGTATCAAATACTTGAAGGCTATGAGTAACTTGGTCTCACCCATGGTATTGGCTTTGATTAATTTTATGTATACTTTGAAAAAAAAATATTATTTTCCATATGCATTTTATTTTAGCATGGGAAACTGAATTAATTACATGAGTGATTTGATTGGTGATATAGATTTATGCACAATTTTTTTTAAAATGAAGAAAGGAAAATAAGATTTACTTTACAAACTAGGGAACATATAAGAGTAAAAATAGGAGAAGAGGTTGGGAGTGTGATGAATAATCTTTATTTTTCATTTTAAATAAAATAACTATTTTTGCATGAAATGATACAAGGGTGGGTGAATAATATGAAATTAGTAATTAAAATAATTAGTAGTTTATATGAGATGAAAAAATAAATTGAGCCTCAAATTATATATAATAAAGGAGGATTAAGATTGATATCACACCTTTTTGCACCTTAATGATAGATGGATGTCATAATCCTCACATTTCTCCTTGGTGAGATAGTGCTAAGTTTTTCCTTAAGAATGTGCTACTACCGTGGAGGTGGGTACCTCAACGCTATGCGGGAGCCACACATTCTACATGCTCATTTTTATACTCTTCTCATGAAACCCATTTGAACCTCGGGGGTCCCTAGGGAAGAAGAGTACCCATTTGAGAGTTGGTAGGATGTTAAAATCGTAAGACAAATTTATATCTGGCAAAGGAAAATCAGATCTAATACTTGGAGAAAGATTGGAATTAAACAATAAAGAAGTATGTAATTCTAGAAAGTTTAATTTATAGACAGGTAGCTTGTAATGTGTAATTATCTTGGGGTTTTATTTGTTTATAGAGAAATTGTGAATTGGATTTTGCATGGGAGATTATAGAACAAAAATAGAGTTTAGACCATAGCTTTCTATTTTATGGTAGTTTCACAAAATTCTTTTAGTAAAACAAAGGCATGCACACTTCTCTTAAATAAAAATAGCATATGGTCCTTTCCTTCATCAAAATCATGTAGCATATTTTCCTGACTTAATTTGGATTTGAGGGGTTTTACAGGGGGGTGGGGATTTTATGGGTTTTGTCTCTATGATTGAGGAGGTAATATATGCTTTCTTAGGTAGTGTTTTCTCTCTTATTAAGTGTCTTGAGCCATTTTATAGATTTATTAGAAGTCGTCATTTGATTTGGAAGAGACCTCATAGTGAGAAAGCCTTGAGAATTTTCCCTTTTGGGTCTTGTAATTTACTTAGAAGAGAAGGTAATGGATTTTTATAGGTCTGAATAAAGTTTATATGCATGATATTATTATGATGTAACTTTTTACCATATTTTGATGCATGAGAAATGGATGTAATTGAGTAAATACGTGTCTTTTTGTTCCAAATTAATTGTCAATTAATTGTCTTCCAGTGATGATATAAAATGCTTTTTGGTGACTTTAATACTAGTTAAAAATGAGAAGAAAATTCTTTTATACATTCCCAATTGAATTTTGTTCATATAAATTACATTTGAACAAGAACATGTTAATTTCAATATGACTTATTAATTATGACTAAGCATAATACCACTCAATAATTAAATAAGTCAAAACTCATCAAATTTGATTAGATGTAAGCATTGGTTTGAAGACCTCAGTGGCTAATATACCAATTGAAAATATAATGTCAATAAATGACTAATATACCAATTGAAAATATAATGTCAACAAATGGATGGACTGATTATTATTAAGCTACAATCCATAATTTTTTAAATTACATTTATAATTTATTAATATTTTTTTTTATAATTTTTATTATTTATAAAAAAAATATGTTTTTACCGAAATAGGAAATATACACATAATAAGTTAAAAACCATTAAGTAAGATGGATGATTTTCCTATGAAAATCCAACAACAAATATGTTTGTTGTTGGATTTTCGTAGGAAAATCATCCATCTTAAAAAAAATATTGTCTCACTATTTTATGATACAACTTATTTTAATTATATATTCACATATTTTGATCACTTATAATTAAAAAAATATTGTCTCAAGGGGGAATTTATCCCATGAAAGATAGAGATCAGGAAATGGAAAACTACTGATATCTTTTCCAATTCTTGTTTGATTGTCAATGTTATACTAGCATAATCACTCTGGTATAGTTAGCCCTTCGGGATACATATTTCCCCTTTTTCAATATTTTTGGAAGAGGCGGGGAAAGTATATGAAACCGTCGCTAGAGAAGCTGCTAGAATAGCTTCATACAAAATACGGGTTAGGCGTTGATGAGCACATTGAACTATCCATGTGACTGAGAGCCTTCACATGATACAACTTATTTTAATTATATATTCACATAGTTTGATCACTTATAATTACATATGAATCAAAATATAGAACAATTAAACAACGCCCCTAAAAAAAATATTTGATTTCCATAAATGACATTTTATGTGCTTATAGCACCAATCATCCACCTAGTAAATCTATATTTATTTATTTGATTCTTGTATTATATTTTGTCTATGTCATTAAGATATTGAACCTTTTAAACTTATGAGTGGACATTAATATACGAATTTTGTAGTAGTGGACATGTTTCTTCATTCAAAGCGATTGCAATTTCCGACATGAATACTTTGTCATCTAGCTTTCCTATAAAATATGCATGTTCCATTCCATGAAAATGCTTCGGTTGTAAGTAAGGATAACAAAAGAATATTGTTGTCGTTGAAAGTACATCAAAATTCAAAAGCACCCTAGCTCATAGTTTCCAATTATTAATTTAAGATTTCCACAAATAAACAAGTGTTGCATGGCAGCGTAGTCCCTGCCAGGTTGGGATGGGAGTAAATGAAACCTAGTACAGACACGTGGCTAGAAAGTTGAAATACATGTGGTTTGCATGCAGAACATAGTATTCCCGAATTAGTTCTTCCTAAAAATTATCAAAAATTATCAACATTTGAAAGGTTGTTGGACACAAAAAATTCAGCATTACCGAAGTAGTTATCTTTAAAACAAGGGCTCTTGGACAGAAAAGAAATTGAAATTTATGAAATTATAGGTTCCTGGACAGCATAAACTATACATACCAAAAATGTAATTTATAAAGTAGATATTTAGTTTTATACATACGAGATATGTACTTTTATAATGGATCGCGGGTTGTCGGGCTGAAAATTGGGCCTCTGATGTTCTCTGCCCTACAAATAGCACCGACAGTTCTGCAATACATAAATTGGGCCTCCGATGTTCTCTGTGATACATAAATTGAGCCTCTGATGTTCTCTGTGATACATAAATTGGGCCTCCTATGTTCTCTGCGATACAGAAATCGAGGAGTGGAGTTGCGGACTATAGAAATTCATCATAAATAAATAAATTATACATACAAAATATGTACTTGTATAAAGTAGATATTCAGTTTTATAGATACGAATTTGTACTTTTATAAAGTATGGGGATGAGATTTTATAGAGCATGCACAGAGCCCTCATTGCATACATAGCCAGTTTTTGGATCACGAGTTCTCGGGTTGGCGGGTTCAAAATTGGGCCTCTGATGTTCCATGTCCTACAAATAGCACCGAATTTCCGTGATATACAAAATGACAGGCGGAGTTGCGGACTATAGAAATTTACCAGAAATTAATAATTTCTATTATATAATAGAATAGTAATAACGTTTGTTACACCGAATTAGTTTGCTTTAAAATTAAGGCTTTTTTTGTACAAAAAAGTATATGGCATTGCCGAATTAGTTTTCTCTACACACGTTTTATAGAGCATGCACGGAGTGCTCATTCCATACTTAGCCAATTTTTGGATCGCGGGTTCTCGGGTTGGCGGTTTCAAAAATGGGTCTCTATTGTTCCGATCCCTACAAATAACATCGAGAGTTCCGCGATATACAAATTGACAAGCAGGCTTGCGAACTATACAAACTTATTATAAAATAAGTAATGTTTGTTACATTTCTCTGGAAATTACATCAACATTTAAAGCATCAACATCGTTGAAGACCAAAACATTAGCATACAATAAGAGACAAGAAATGTAACATATCCGAATTAGTTTTCTTTGGAACAAACAAGAAGGCTCCTAGAAAGCCAAAATTTAGTATACAATAAGGGCATTGTCGAATCAGTTTTCTTTGGAATTTATCAAAAATTAATAATGTTTGTTACATGTTTCTGGAAATTTAAATGTGTTTGTCATATAGACTGGTATTGGGGCTCCTGCGAACCATAAAAAGAAATAAGTACAAGAATTAGGAACGTCGAAATAAAAAGTGTGTGACGGTAGAGAGGAAGACCTAAAAAGAAAAAATTGGAAGTTATGAGTCTTTGGTTACATTTTTCTATTGAAAGAGGACATAAGTGGATTGATAAAGAAAAGAAGATGACAGCATAGACTTAAACTAGATTGATAAACAAAACAAGATGGCAATATAGACTTACTATGTGTTTTTGTTGCTGTCGTTGATGGGCAGTGGAGTCCTATTGACCGGTTGTTGCCCTTCCTGGACGAGGCTGTCCATTCTCTGTTGGAACCATTCTTTGATGTAGCTTTTCATGGGGGTTGTGTTGATTTCATCCCAGATTTCTATGTCATAAATCTAGTTTTCTAATTTCCTTATATCCATTGAAATACTATGCAGACTATGTTCAATTTCTTCATTGTGTGAGGCGTAGTCCAATACCCAACGCTCGTGCTCATCTAGACGATGTTCAAGTATGCCATAAAACTTTTCGAAAGATAACCCCTTTAAAATATCAACTTGTTCTTGGAAGGCTTCTTTGGTGACTAACAAGGATTTGAGAATTAAGTTAGGATCTTCAACCTCGTTGGTAGTTCCGGCTAAGTCCATTTGGAGCAGGCTTGTGAATTAATCTTCCTTTTCTGATATGACTTGCTTACATGATTTGACAATGAGTTGCAGGTTGTGAAATTTATTTTTCCAGCATGATTTTACCTTTTTGGTGCGCTTTGGGGAGGGGAGTTTCTCATGTCTTATTTTTAGTTCCGATGTGTTGACGACATAGTTTGAAAAAGGGTCCAGTACTTGATCATAGAAAAGTTGTTCATTTTTTAAATTCACCTCCAAATGTTCCAGCAAATCATTGGCCTTATTTCCAAACGAAACTAAATTTTGTGATGTTTCCTAAGCTTCACTAACTAGATGAATTCTTTTGTTGATGTTATTCTCTACAAGGGATCTAGATCATGCAAAGAGGGTAGAGGATACTTTCATCTTCGATGCAGTGGTAGAAGGCACAAATTTTGCTAAAGGACTGGAAAATTATGGTGTTGCAATGAAAGCCTGCTCAAATTTGTTGAGGCAGTGTTTCAGATTGGCATGATTCATCTCCATTCCTCCAATGGAATCATGAAAAAATTCACCGTATACCTGGTGAAATGAGCAGATTTGGGACGGTGGCATTTCGATAAAGTCAATCTCTGTGCGAGATTTGCCTTTCCTGTTTGTTACATCTCTCTTTTCAATGACCATACTTTTAGATTGGCTATCAAAAATAGTGCTCTGGATTACGAAGGATTCATCTATGTCAAAAAAATCGGTCTCAGATATTTCCACCGTGGACAACCCAATTTTTTTCATGTGCTCAGCTTCAATTTCAAGTTACAGTTTTCCACTTTCAATTTCGGGTTCCTCCGCCTGCCCTGCATTGCTTTTTCTCTTCTTTGTTAGTGGAATTTTGTGAGAACTATCAATATTTATGCGAGGAGGGTTCTTATCTCCTCCTCCGTTCGAAGATTTATGGGTTTCTTTCTTATTGGGGTGGCCCGTCGAAGAGATGCTCTGTGATGTCATGCTCTTGGGAGTGTTTGCGGGGTACTGGGTACTCTTCTCACTGGATACTTTTCCATGTTGTCTGTACAATTTAGTCACTCTTTACAATGTCTCTTTGTCACAATCGGTAGAAGCATAATTTTTGTCGACATTGTCCCTGTCTTGGGCCAGGTGTCTATGGATAAAAGAGGTGTTAAAGCCAACACCCAGTAAATGTTCTCAAAAAATTCCATTAGGGTCGAACCCTTTTATCCTTTCAGCGTGTGTTAGGTTCAATTTCTTGAAATGGGCGGCAAACTCATCAATCTTGTTGATGTTTTTGCACACTAAGTCTCTAACTTTCCAGGGTAGAGGAATGAACTATTTTTTTTTCTTGTCATCAAAAAAATGCAACCAGTGGTTGTATTGCCTTGTTATTTCTGCAACAAACATCTTTTCCATGATGTGGCATGGAAGAAAGGTAGGATTTTCCTTAGAGCCAAAGACCATGAAGACACTGTGATTTTCCTCTTGATCAAGTGTGCCCTTCTTGTTCAAAAACTTGATTTCCTGGACAGACATTCGCGGAGCATCCTTGCCTAATAGTAAATGTTTGAAAACTGAGACAATTCCATTAAAAACTTCATAAAAACAATGGGAGGCCTTGTGTCTCCACAGCGCCTTGTGCCAAAATGTTACTAGGTCCAATCCACAGTTTATTTTATTGGAAAGAGAAAGTTTTGGAAACAGGAAGCAGTACACAATTGTGAAAATCAAGTAGGATGACATATAAAATTTATTCAATTCTTTGAATCATGACAACATGGAACAGATCTCAATGGAAATTAGCTTCCCCAATAGAAAATGTATTGTTCCTTGACTTTGAAATACAAAATATAAATAATTATATGGGAAATGCTTGTTGTGGATGCCTGTCCCGTTATTCTTTTAAACAACCAAGAAATTTCTCGGAATGGATTTCTAAAGGAACTTACCTGCAGCCTTGTGATATCTTCAGGAACTGTTGTCGGGTCTTCTAGGAAGTTGGCTAAGATGTCCAACCCGTTATGATGTTTTTCTAGAAACTTCTTGCAGTCTTGTCCTCTGAATGTCAATGTTGGTTTCAGCAATTTTAACATCTCGTGGAAGACCTGAGGTGACACAGAAATAGGAGAATGGTCACGCAGTGGAATAATTCTTTGGCCTAGAATATATTTTTTAGTGCACCAAGAGACCACCTCCTTACAGTAAAAAACCTTAGGGATGTTAGAAAAACAGGACCGCGGAGCAATAAAATAAAAACAAATGCAGAAACAAAAACACAGAAGACACACAATACAAGAGAGACACAGATTTACGTGGTTCACCCAGTGTGGGCTACGTCCACCAGAGAAATTGCCAGGTCCTTCCTTTATTATTATCCAGCAAATGAAGGGATACAACCTACAGCAAAACCCGTTGTAACCTCCTCTTCTTTCTCTCACAGTCTCCTCTCTCAGAATACAATATTCACCCACGTACATAGCCGCAATACATTTCCCTCATAAAAGAGGGTTTCCTTCTAGGGCAAAAAACCCTAACATAATCTCTACTGTTAGATCTGCGACCTTATAATGAACGGTCCAGATTTACAATGAAATTACAATATACTTTTATAAGGCAATTTTTGCTTCGGGGGCTTCGCCCC